>AMYF01000151.1:0-73732 GCA_000315175.1 Herpotrichiellaceae sp. UM238 | reverse complement strand
CACTGGACCCGATTTTACCACATTTTTCTAAAGATTACGCAGGACCCCTGTACAGTATTTGGATCCTCTCCATATTGCCGCAGCAAAGTGTAAATTAGTTTGACCTCAACGCATAGATTGACAAGGTTGACATTGAAGGCGGCATAGAAGCTACTGTAGCAGTCACGCTTTGGGCACACGAGAAAAGCAGCTCTAGCACACTTGTATGCTCGAGCGTTACACAAGAATTTTGCCAGACTTTTAGTCTTTGCCCGACACGCATCTGAGACCAGTAAAGATCGGCACTTACCGGTTTTGTAGCGGAGATCGGGACGCTTCGTGTTTACATCCTTGGCAAAACTCCTCGACGGAGTTTTCTGGGCTGTAAAAGACTGTCGATCAATGTGCAGAGGGTGAAAAGTGATAGCATAGCTGCTTCACCACGAGGATGCTTTTTTGTGGCACCTTTTGGCAGAAAACTGGAAAACGGATTGTGTCGGCCTGTAAACAAGCCCTCGCTCCACAAGACGCCGCGAAAGAGGTATTACTTTGTCATCCCTGCATCGACCCCCTCCAGAATTCTGTTGCCTCGAAGTATAATCTAAGGTGGCTTGCCAGAGCCTTCGTCTCGATAACAGCCTAGTTAATAACCTCGCTGGCTGATAATCTTGCCGTCTCACCGAACTAGGGAGGGCAACCTTATCTCCATCGACTTTCCTTCATTTCTTTCGAGGTCAATCCTGGGGTACAACACGGCGTTTTCCCATCTATTCTGTTAGGGGGATTGAATCTGCAGTAGGAGATCGAGACGAAAACTACAATCGTTCTACAACCAGTGCTTTCGATAAGGTGTCAACATCATTGGCAAACTCCAATCCGACTCTCATTCTGTGGTAGAGACAGCTCCAGCCTTGAGCTTTCTTCCTCAAGTCCAGGCTTCGTTTGCTCGAAAGACTGGCCCCCAACAGAGCACCTCTGAACCCACTTGCATACCCTCTTTGAGACACATCACATTCTCTACCCGACTCAACGTCGGCCAACCCGACAATCTTCCCCGCCGGCTAGTTGTAGCTGTAATGAGGTAGGGCACGAGCACTACTCCACTCCAGCTGTTCGACAAACTCGACACCAAAGCCTGACGCATTAATTTACCCCTGCTCGAGTCACAGCAAGTATTACAGAAGACAGGCTGCAGGAGGAACTTCTGAGATCGCGCAGCAGGAGCAAGAGATGGCCTCGCAAGGAAAAATAACATCTTCTCGCGCAGAGGGTGCAGGCTTCACATGGCTACTCGAGCACGTGCTCGCCTATCCAGGCACGTACGAGATACCGTTGAGAACGATGTATACATTGAATTCTGCCTCGCATTCCTCAAACACTCGACAAGATTCTCCTTCCTCGACAGTCGTGGGTAACGCCTTCCCCAGTACGAAGACCACAGACTCGAATAGTCTCACCACGGCAACAGCTGCAGCACAACTACGAGCGAATCTCATGAACCATATCGCTCAGCAGCCAGCCCAGCCCCAATCATTACCACCGAGCTTCATTACCAGCTTCGTTAGACGATGTTTCTCCACCGACCTCGCCCAAGTGGATTTTCCGCAAGCACTGACGGCGCTGGACTACCTGAAAGACCTGGAGAAGAGGCGGCGGAATGAGATCATTGCTGCCCTAAGCTATCTCGGTGTTGAAAGAGAAGACATGCAGGATCGTGCAAAGATTGCCAGAGACTATCCCAATGCCTATCAATGGATCGTAAGCATGGAAGAGAAGGAGCGCAAGGTCGACTTCCTCTACACGCATGTGTACCTGGGTCTCCGAAGGTGGGCTTTAGTCAACGAAATGTCCTTGAAGCCATTCAACAAGCAGAGCTGTCTAGCTATGCTCAACACGTTGTATCCACCAATGCTGAACACTTCCCAATTCGTAGCCCCAACAAAACAGTTGACGCAACAGATTGTCGCAGAGCAGCGAAAGCACTTCTTCCGCTACATCACTGCCGTCGAGAAGAGCGGTACAGGTGTACTCAAGAACGTCATGGCGCAGCACGCACGACCGGGTGAGGAGACTGGCTGGCCAAAGGTCCGAGAAGACCTCGACAACTACCTCCGTATGGCCAATTCAATCCTCGACGAATGCCTAGAGACAACTGGACGCTCTATCTCGCCCAGAAGTGCTACGTTTACTCAGAATGAAGCTGAAGAGGATTGTAAGCGCAAGTTCGACTCAGGTATCTCATTTGGCTCTGCCAGCGGCTATACATCAAATCGAAGCTCCGCTCAGAGCCACGCGACACGACCGAGCACAAGCAGCAGCGTCAACAACCATAGCAGACACACCTCGAGGGATAAACCGGTCGATAAAAGCTTGCCGATCGCAGCAGAGGAAGACGAGACGGTGACTCTTAAGCCCGCTGGCTCTGCTCTTGAGCGCATTGCACGAGAGCTCCGCAAGATTGGGAGCCGAGGCAACCTTCGCGACGAATTAGGACCTCGACCAACGATCAATACCAATGCTGAGGATGCCTCCATGGTCGAGGTCGAGTCGCCAACAGCTACCCCTGGACGGGGATTAAAATGGAAGCGGAGTCTGAAGAGCATGCGTTCGAGCAGCAAAGTCCGTTCAAGCAGCACGTCACGGCCAGGCAGTCGTAACGGCTCTGCCAGCCATCTCGAAGATGTGCCAAATTTCGACCCAGAGGCCATGAGACGACAGCGGGAAGCGTGGGAAGCACAACAGCAGCAACCACGATAGATCAGACTTTTCTATGTTGATGCATTACGACATACGGAGTGACTGGCCCATTGAGTGAACTGGTGTTCACGACGGCAAACCAGGAATCACGACCAGGATTTTGGCGACGATGTACTATCACGATTATTGACGACCATGTGAGGAGTTTGAATTCTTTTTGTGTTTTCAAAACATGTATGCCATTGTTGCTGCACTACTATCGACATAAGACTTGAGTTGCTCTCACGAGTAAAAAGCATACATATGGCAAGCAATTGCCTGGCGTTTGACTGATGGGATGAGTGCACCAGGCTGCTGGTGACAAGGAAATGCTGTGAAACGACCACAGGAGATATGATGAGCTGTAATTGCTAGCAGGACGAATTGGCTTGGATTGTATCTTGCGATTATCAAAGTATTAGGTCCCATGACAGGCGTGAATGCCTTCCAGCACTTCATGAACCCGATTAGCCATTTGAAGGAGACCGTTTGACATCAAGTTCCCTAGGATTGCAAGCCTTGTTTCCCCTTCTCGCCTTTGCGTGTTTCATCGGCCGTTCCACCAAGTCACGTTGTTTGCCGCACTTGTCGGCAAGCTCAGTATGGTGTAGTGACTAAAGTTTATCTAAATCTCTGCTTACCGTAATGCACTTACTGCTCTCAAATTTTGACCTGCAGCACGTGCTGATTCAGCCACTTTGAGCCCTATACCTATCGCCCCTCCCCAAGATGAAACACAACCCCTCAACGCCCAGAGTATTTCGCAATCTTCCGTGCTCACTCCACATAACGCAAAACAATTTCGGCATCAATATGGAGTATAAAAATGGTGGTTTCCCCGAATAGCACTGGTGTACCTGAAATTGCGCACGTTGGCCTCAATCGCTGGAGTAACTTTAGACTTGCTGCACGGCTAGCTCACGTAAGTGGGCTGTTTGCTTGTGGGATCACGTACGGCGCTGTCGTATGCTGTTTCATGATGCTGGTAAGAGCACAAAAGGACTAGCTCAAGCAGGCGGCTGTATCGCAGCTTCGCATTACGTGCAGGGACCGATACGGAGCATCTGTCAAGGAGAGGAGTAAAATTGTCTAGGCACATCTTGATGGAACTGCCGAATCCAGAGGCCCACCAAAGATTCAATGTGCAGGGTAAGAGAAACAAAGTCTGCCTGAAACTCTTAGCGGAGAAAGCTTCAGATTGAATGCGTTGGGCCCACGAGGCCCGAGGCAGGAGCTGGGAGTGATACATCTTGGATCACGATGTTGCTTGCAATGGACTCACAAGAAGTAGTAGAGTTTAAGTTGTTGGTTGGGATCGTCTTCTATACGTAGCAATATCAGTAGATAGACTATTCTGTATGAGCAAGACCGTGTGGCAGAGTAGTTGTCCACAGCGCTGACTCACACCAAAGCCTATGACCCGAATACCTCGCAATGCGAACACGACTCATTCTATCAGGCCGATAGTACGACTGTATATCATCTTGTATTCTTTACATCTATGTCATGCGCGACTGGCCCGAGCACATTGCAACTTGATTGCAAGCTAGTTCCCAGCTCTAGCCATCCACGCTCTCTGCTTTTACTTTATGCTGAACACTCAAGTGAGCATGGCGCCACACCTCTTCCACGCCGTAGCCTTCCTCGCCACTACCATAGACGGACACATTGCTCGTGTCGACGGCTCCATTGACTACCTTCCTCCAGCGCCCACCAGCGATTCAGCGGCCAGCGGGGACATTGGGGACAAGGATGAACGCAGTCCCTCCCACGTCCCCAGAATCACAGATATGCTGTCCAACTCCGACGTTCTCATCCTCGGTCGCACAACCTACGAAACGGTCCTCAATCTTGTAAATCAAGGCAAACTTTCCGAGTGGCCCTACGGCTCCGTCCCACTCATCGTTCTCACAACTCAGGATCCCACCAAGGTCAAACTCACGCTCCGCGATAATGCAACGGCGCTTTCAAGCATCGATGCCGTGTGCGCGTATATCAAAGACCATGGGTACAAGAGTGTATGGGTTGATGGTGGGAAGACAGTGCGGTCGTTTTTGGAGATGGGTCTGTTGGATGAGGTGGTCTTGACGACCGTACCAGTTGCGCTGGGCAAGGGGATTAGTTTGTTCACAGGGTTGCGAAAGGAAGTAAAGTGTGAGGTTGTAGGTGTTGATTGGATGAGGACTGAGGGGTTGGTCGCGGTCAGATACAAAGTAATTGATGATGGTGCGAAGGGGTAAGGTAATCAAACAGCGCCTTCTGAAGTCGTCGTTGGGGAAGATCACCAGCGGCGAGCATTGAGAAAGGCCGCTGTACTTCTGCTGCTTATGATGTGTTGATCGTATTGTGGTCCGTATAAAGTACTTAGAGTAATTCGTAGCTGGCAAGACCTACATGATATCGCTGACTGGCGCCAATATGGGCCTTGATCTCAGCGATTTCTTCTGCGACAGGACTGCTACATCTTTCGAATGGCTCGATAACCCTAACTTCGTTTGGGACGACTTCTAGTTTTCCCTTACGGTGGGAAGAAAGGGGCTAAGGCCGTAAGACTTGGATACTTATGCCTCAGGCCACAATCGCGTTCAGTTACTCGACATGGTTGCCATGACAACCATTCGTGTTGACACTACCACCCGCGGTGCAGCGACGTGCTCATCAGGTCGATAACGACATCACTATCGTCGTATGTAGCCAATATCTTGCCGCAAATTCATTACAACCATGTCAGATGACGAGCTTCCTGAGCTATCATCGCTCGTCCTGCGACCGAGCACGAAGCCAGCAAGAACATTGATCACCCCAATTACGGCACCAGCGCTACGAAGATCGCCGAGGAAGCAAAAAGTGTCCAGCAGCGCAGCGAAAAATAATGTATCAGACGACGCTCCTTCGCTTCTGGCATCAAGTCAGCAACGGTGTAGTCCACGAAAACAGCCTTCTCCTAAGCGTGCTCCCTTGGATTTTGTCAAAACGAAAACTCGCAAGACGGTCCTTGACAATGTGCCTGAGTTGGCGCCAGGGGCCAGGAAAGCAGCGCAGAAGACGAAAGTCAAAGAGGTCGATGTCGTCTCTGTAGTGGAAGAAGACCCTAAACATGGTATTGCAGAAATTCTACAGCCTATTTCGAAGCTATCATATCGATCAGATGGGCAGGCATCTATCTCGGAGAAGGAAAACGTTGGCATCGAAGCACAAAGGAGCCGAAAACAGCCTACATCTACTATGTCCAAGATTACTCAAGCTGCCAGAGAAGCAACGGGCACTGTTAAGCGGACTAAGGCGTTGCCGAAGAGGTCGAATCCTTACGTGTTGAATGAGGCGCACTGCGAAGGTCTGAATGAAAGCTCGGACGTAGATGAAGAAGACGAGGATACAGATCTGAGTGGTTTCATCGTGGATGATGCGGCGGAGTTGAGCTTTCATGATACGGAAGGGGGAGCAGAATCCTCCGATGGCGAGCAACAAGTACGGACAACGAGAAAGAATAGACGCAGAGCCGAAGCTAGTCCCAGAAGACGGCTGATTAGAGGCAGGAAGCAGCAGTCATCAGACTCAGAAGACGATGATGATGGGAACATGGGATTGTTAAAGGCTTTGAATGGCATGAATTTGGGACAGCCTGTGCTCGAAGAACAGAGAAATGCTGAGAGAAAGAGAGCTGTGGAGATAATAGATCTGACATACTCACCAGCTCAGAGCCCGGCAATGCTTGTTCCGAAAGAGGACACTCAAAAGTCTGAGAGTGAAGGTGAATACCAGGACAGGAAGGGAGCACTGTCTGACCCCCTCTCAGGCTTCAACGACGCTCTGAAATTAGAGCCACCGACAGGGAAAAATCGGCCTCAGCTGCTTCCATCCAAAATGGGTCCGCTGACAGCAAGTCCAAAACGATCGTCAAAGCCGATGCAGCAGGAAGCGCACGCTCGGCCATCAACACCTACAGCCACACCACCTCAATCCCCGACAAAGTTAAAGTCTCCCACCAAGCTCCTTTCACCTTCGAAGCGTGGTGCACAGGCCCCAAAGTCTCCTCATCGCCAGAGCATGGACGCGTTCTGGGATTATAATGTGATCAACGAATGGAACGACACTTTCAGCCCTAGGAAGGCATTCACAATCTCACCCCGAAAAAATCCTTTAGCCCACTTCGAACTCTTCGCTGATGACGACCTCTCCGACTTTGACGAATCACAGCCAAGCACAAGCAGCTCTCAAGATTCCTTCAACGAATCATCGGACTCGTTGCCCTCCCCTTGCGAATCCCCAGCCAAATCTCGTTCTCCTTCTAAAATCTCAGCGCTAAAGGCAGAACAGAACCGTCTCAAGGAAGAGAAGAAAGCCAAACTTGCAGCCAAAAAGTCATTCGACTCGGAGAAAGAAGAAATGGCCCTTGGTCTACTTCTCGCCCTTGACAAATATGTGACAGATGCTAAAATCAGCACCATGGCAGCCTCAACGGGCGGCATCAAAGTGATATGGTCCAAGACCCTGCGCAGCACTGCGGGCCGCGCCAACTGGAAGCGCACAGTTACCAAATCAACCGACTCACCAGTGAAAGGTAATGCTGATAGCCAATCCATTGAACGACAGCCAGGTGTAACAGTGCAGCATTTCGCCTCGATCGAACTCGCAGAGAAAATCATCGACCGTCCCGAACGCCTAGTCAATACCCTAGCCCACGAATTCTGTCACCTCGCAAACTTCATGGTCTCCAACATCCGCGACCAGCCACATGGTGAATCCTTCAAACGCTGGGGCAGCCGAGTCACATCGTGGCTCCATTCCTCCGACGCCACGAAACTCCGCTCATACCGTCCAGAGTGGAAGTTGGCCGAGGTTACGACTAAGCACAGCTATGTTGTGGAAACGAAGTACCTCTGGATCTGCACTGGGAGGCCCGCAGAAAGGCAGAAACAGACGCTGACCCAGAAAATGATGAATATTGAGCCGGAGGACGAAGAGGGATGTGGCGCAGAGTATGGGCGGCATAGTCGGAGTATTGACGTTGAGAGGCAGCGATGTGGAAGGTGCAAAGGGTTTTTGGTGCAGGTTAGGCCGGCGCCGAGAGCGGGAAGTGGGAGTCCCAAAAAGGGAAGCCCAATTAAGAGAGGCGGGCCAAGAAATGAGGGAAGTGGAAGTAGCAGTGATCGTAATGATGGTGCTGGAAGTTTAGAGAACTTGACGAGGGCTGTTGAGTTAAGTGACTAAACCCGATTCCAAAAGCTTGGTGGTTGGCGCAATTGGTGTTGGTATCATGGTATTGAGATGACTTTGGAGCCTGACATGAACGGCGTTAGCATTCGACGATGGTATCCCTCCGCGGTTGTTGATCTTCGATGCTATAAGGCGCCCAATGACTGATTCAACAGATAGATCGATTGATGTGAGGATTAGTTGAACTTGAGTGGGCTACAGAACCAAGCATAAGGAATTGGTTGTCAAACTAAGTCAAAATAATTCGATGCCAGCGAATGTACTCTCCGCGGTCAAAGGACTTGTAAGGCAAAGGACGTGCTGGAGAATGAATGACAGTGGTGAGGTCCAGTACAGTCCAGGCTAATCCAAGCATTGGTCGCTCATTCCTTCATTGACTCTCTCTAAGTCTTCTTCTGCGGGCGAGAATGTTTGAGCCTTTAAGATTATTCATCGTTGCTGACATGTTCAAAGCCCTCATGTCATCTTGTCAATGGCATTCCGCCTTGATCCTCAATCTCCGCTACCAAACAGCGCAAAATCCTTGACATCAAGACTCTGCACAATCTCTCTCATCATCGAATCAGCCTTCGCGATCTCCGTCAGCGCTGCCTCAGACTGAGCACCACTGAACTCCTTGAGCGGCACATTGATTCGCACGCACAGATCCGTGCCGTACTCCTTCATCCGGACAAGGAGCTGCTGAGTCTTGGTTTGAGATTCCTTCTGCACGGGATTTGACTGCCAAGTCACGGGCAGCGCTGATTGGGCGGAATGGTCGACTTCGGGTGTTATTATCGTGGCAGCGCTGAGGTAGGTTGGAAAATTGACGAGGGAGGGTTGAGAAAGCGTGATGGATGTTGTCTCGACACCCGAAGGAGAGATATAATCGGGTGGTTGGATAACGTCGCGAATGTGATAGGTTGCTGCCGCTGCGTCTGAGGCTGGGACGGATGTGTCTCCGGGTGTGAGATTGGTTACGCCGGCGTTGGTGGTACTTGTGTCTGGTGCGGTTATTGTGTCGGAGGACTGGTACTCATTGATTTCAAAGATGATGGAGGTGAGGGTTTTAGGACGAAGGAAGACTTCTTGGTGGTCGGGAATTTGGCGGAGGTCGCTGGCGTCGATAGAGTCGGTGGGGAGGGAAACGGTGATTGCGCCGCCGTAGAGATCTCTTTTTGTGTATCGAGAAGCCATTGCTGTCTGTTGCTGGATACGTTGGGAAGCGTCAAATCTGGTCTAGCTACCTGGGATGTTGCTGCCCTCTTTATGCCCGGTCCTGAGAAGGCTGCCTGGAGAGTACTAGGCAGATACTCCCGCCTGCTCGATTGGGTAAAGACGGCCAACGAGTCAATTTGTTTGGAATTATATCCTCATTCCGGGCGCGGCATGTAGATGCCGTGGATGACTTGTCGTCGTCGAAGCACTTTCATTGCAATCCAGGCACCAACCCTAAATGCTCTAAGCACCAATAAGAGCAGATTGTGCGTTCACCCCGGCCTTCTAGGAGGTGCAAGGACCCAAAGAGGGGAAATTTGTAACGTGATCAGGGTCGAAATGCGCAAGACATTACGATTGGGCACGCATAATTATAATGCAGCCTGGCTATTTTCTTAGCGTGGAGTGTTTCACTGCTTTGATTTCGCCAGCTGTCTCCCTGCAGACAGCGAGGGAACAACGAGGTTGTGGTCGAGCATCGCATGGGCCTTGACCGCGCATTTGAAGGTGACAATGACATTACAAGCAAACATAACCTAGATTAGTTCGACTCGGTGCTAAGGCAAGTCTGGCGCGTATCGTTACGATCTCAGCCTTGCCATGGATTAGAACGTGACCATAACATCGTGCGAAGTCGATATGAGACCCCAAGACAGTCTCATCGCACGTGGGAGCAGCTATGGGCAGATTGATGCTTCCGGTCACGCTCATGTCCACGCAGGTGATGTATACTACGATGCGACTCCAGAGGAGAAAGAGCGCCAACGGTTGTTCAAGGAGTATGAAAGCTTTGTGGATAGTTTGGCGTTTCCAGAGCTTCTTTCGCGGGAGGAAAGCATCTCTCAAGCCCATGAGGGCACTTTTGAATGGATCCTCAATGCAGGTGTGCATAATCCAGCTGTGGCAGCTTTTTCACGCTGGCTTGAAATGAACCCCCAGTATGTCAGATTTTGGGTAAGGGGAAAGGTCGGCAGCGGAAAATCGACCTTAATGAGCTACTTAGCAGATCATCCTGGATGCCTCAAAGTCATGCGGCAGCAGTGCGCTCCCCAATACTTGGTTGTATTGAGACATTTCTTTTGGGAACTCGGGACACCAATGCAAAGCAATGTAAAAGGTATGATGAGGTCGTTTCTTTGGCGATTCTTCGCTCGATACCGTGAAGATGGCTTCAATCTATGGCTTAAGGACAGCGATCTATCGTCACAAGAGCATGCCTGGAGCCCTAAGCTTCTCGATTCACTTCTCCGAAGGGTCCTCCAGCTGCCAGGAATGACCTATTGTCTCTTCATTGACGGGCTTGATGAATGCTCAGAGCGCGAAGAGCTAATGAGTTTGGTCAGCGATCTTTTGGAGACCACTAAGATCCGTATGTGTGTGTCAAGCCGGCCTGAGCCCAAGTTCGAGTTCGTCCTTAAAGAGTGGCCGCTCATATGCCTGGAACAATTGACAAGGGATGATATGCGCAAGTTTGCTGGAGATGAACTTCGCAGATATATGCGGGGCTTCCACCCCAGCGTTGGTCGGAGGAACAACATGGATGAGTTGGTCACACCTTTGGTGCGTAAAGCTCAAGGTGTCTTCATTTGGTTACGCATCGCGGTAAGATCCCTCAAAGATGGCATCGAGAATCACGATTCCTGGCAAATGCTTCTCGCAAGACTGGAAGAGATGCCTGATGAAATCCACCAGCTGTACGTCCACATAGCAAGTCGTGGCAAAATGAGCCTCAAAAGATATGCCTCAAGCGCTGCCCTCGTATTCAAGCTACTTCTACTCAAAGACAATCGCGAAATAGATCTTGCTCGACTGGGATGGACCTTGCGCTCAAACGTCTGTTCGGCGTTTCTACAGTCTTCTTTGACTGATCAGGACACGGAGCTGTTCTCTGAAAGGGCTGGCCTCGCTAACATTCGTGCATCGATCCCGGGTCATTGCGCGAATTTCGTCGAAGTCCACGCAAAGACAAAATCCCTAATCTTTAGGGATTCATTCGATGAGAGCCTAAAAAAGATGAGGAATAGACTCCCACGAACCGTCTCAATGATGAGCGCCCAAGATGAGTCTGTCACATTCATACACAAGAGTGTCGGTGAATTCTTGAAGGACACTTTCGAGGGCAAGCAGCTCGTATCCAACTGCACGATGAGTGATAGCGATGTTAGAGTGTTGCTGAATGATTCCGATCTCGCTCTAATGATTTACTATACTGTCATAACTACTGATGCTCTGCTGGAAAAGTTCACCAAGCACATTTCTTTACTTCGGGACGACGATCCTTATTCAGGTTGCTGGCGGCGACTCGAAAGGTGTGTCATGCAGCTGATCGGCATCAACTTCGACGATCGATGGTATCCGTTATACCTGTGGAAATATTCGACGCCCCTAACTGAGCTCCCGCCACCTCATCCGGACGGTTGGCTATTCTGGTGCGTAGCGAATAGTTACGACGGCTATGTGAGAGCGGCGATGCGGGACAGCCAGCGCTTGAAGCTCCGAGACACCACGGTCAACGTAGTCTGTCTCTACATCGCAAAAACGATGCATATTCTTGATCAAAGGTTCGGCGATGATAGGCAGCATTGGGCAGAAATTCTAGAACTCATCAAAACCCTCGTCAATCTTGGTACTGATCTCGACATTCCAGTTTGTGGAGCCGCAAATTCCCACGTCAAGTTATGGACTTCTCAGATATCAGTCCTCACATACGCTTTACAAGTGATGACGTTTCACTACGCCTGGGATCGAGCTAGCCATTTCTTACAGTGCATAATCACAATTCTGCTTGATAATGGAGCCACATCGAGGGCCAATATACCACTACCCCTCTCCGAGCTCTTTATTCAGCCAACATTGCTGCTAGAAGAGCATCAACAAGACTGGTTTGCGATGACGGCATGGAATCCAGCGATAGGTCTGGAATGCCATTTGCAAACCTGCAAAATAACAAGCGAGTGCCTGGCAGCAGAATTAATACAGGAAGTGCAATTCAATGGCGCTCAACACCTGGACAGACGGGCCCTATTCCGGCGACCAGAAAGACGCTGGTATAAGGTTCAAATCGACGTGTCTGATGCATCACTGGACCCTCTCCGTCGGTACCATGTCAAGAACAACGCCGCAGACTTCTCGATGCACCGGAGGCTAGCAGCTTTTGTATGTCCCAGCGTCATACCTCTTCGAATCGGTAATCCTTCGTGCGAAGAAGAATGGGCTTTGACTTCCGGTCTGCTGGAGCATCGAGAGCCGCTGCCATCTTTCCGTGCGGCGCTCGAACATCTCGGCTGGCCAGAGCACTACATCCGAGCCACACTGGACGACCCTGAGCTGATGCGATGGCACGAAGCGGCCGACATTTCAATCTATACCCACGGAAATCACCAATCAAGCGCCGGTAACCCCCCCGTCCAGACAGCGGCTGAGCCACTTGCAACTCAAGAGACTCGGACCAAGTCAATGACCGTTGGGTCGAGGTTTACACCATATCGCCGACGTGAGAAGCGCCCAACCACCGACCCCAAGCTGCGATGTCCCAAGCCCGGATGAAAGGGTCCTCTCACAGACTAGCAATCTGAAAACTGCCATAGCGATTCGAGCCAGAAAAGCCTTCACACAGTGATCTTGTGTGCGTCCCCAATTATCATCTCTGATACCGAGTAAGATCGTCGTTCAGTACCCTGTTTCCTCCTGCGAAACGACCTTGTGGAATTACCCGTAAGGCTTCACTAAGCATCTAGGTTGCTGCAAGGCTCGTGCTTAGGCAGCATAGAACAAAGTAAAGAGGCGATCCTCCATCCTAGTTTTCTGCTCATGGGGCATCATGTGCGCGGAGATGTGACAGGTTTGTGAAACATGTCTGCCTCATACAAAGGGTGTGGGCGGTCGCGGAAAACAAGCAGCCGTATCAAGCAGACGCGCATCACATTGCGTTCGAACTGACGCCGCGTCGACCAGGAGTGGAAATAAAGCTACTAAATTTGATGCATATCAATTCAGATCACGTCGAACAGTGTCACCTGTCAGCTAGCATGAAGAAAAATTGACATTTGAATACGAAGCGAGTGTAACTGGGGAAGATCATTGGGTTCTCTGTTGCTATTATCTATCGTTGACTTTATACACTATTCAAGTCATGCCATGGTAGCAAAGTGCTGGCTAGTCTCCAGCAGTGGAATTCCTGTTCAAACACCTTTTGAATGCAAAGCGCTTACTATTTCTCACAAGAAAACCATGCACATGCCGCTGACGAAAGCCAGACCAGCGTATGCCGCAATTGCGACCTCGGTACCAAAGACAGCTTTGCTGCTCAAGCCAGACGCAGCGTTTCCACTGCCACTTCCACTGCTTCCGCCCGAGCCACCCACATTGCCAGTGCCAGTGGGCTGAGCAGTGACGGTACCAGTACCTTGTGGACCGGCCTCGGCGATCAGCGAGCTGCACTGCCCACTCGGAGCAACAGAGGCTTTGGTCGTAGCTGAATTGTCAAAGTCGCAAGCTGAGGCACGGTTGGCGCTGTCAGCAGCTAGGTAGTATGCATTCAGAGCCCAGCCCAGCTGCTCAGTCGAATTGCACATGCCATAGGCGCCATATGTGCCAGTGGTGGCGTTGTTGGTGATACCTGCACAGACACCAGCGTCTTGACCAAGACCGCAGACTGTACCGAAGAGATCACCGGCATCTTCTTCCGAGACATCATTCGGTACGCAGGAGAGAGCGCTGTACATACATTGGCAAAGCTCTCGGTTTGGTGTTGGTGGCAGCTCGTTGGAGGCCGCCCATGTCGGGCCAACTGATGGACACTCGGCCGGCGCGGTGTTGGTTGGGTTGTAGTCTGCTGCGTTGACGGCTGAGGGGGTGGCTTTGGCCATCTGGGAAGAGAGGTTATTGAAGTCATCGAGGGTCCTGACTTCATTACCGTTGACTTCTACGACACCGTAATTGTTGGCTTCCTGGAAGTACATGTAGACAATACCGCCTGACCAGACTGGAGTCATCTCATCACCGTAGAGTGCCTCGACCTCAGTGAAAGGTCGTGGTGTGACCTCATTGCAACCATATTCAGCAAAGAATACAGGTACGTTGTAGTTCTGGAACTCTGCAGTTCGCTCATCATACCCAGATTCTGTATAGCTGGATTCTCCGCACCACGAGTAGATGTTGTAGCCCCAGAAGTCGATAGCTTGGGATCTGTCATCACCGCAGTCAAAGTAGGCAGCGACTTGCTCTCGAATGTCGGCATCATCACTTGTTGCATAACCAACGCCGATGGAGCGGTAGTTCTTTTGCGCTATGTACGCCTTCATGTCTCGAACAGCGGCCTTGACGAAGGCTGAAGCGTCTGTGTTGGTAGAATTGTTTGTGACTTCATTGCCAGCGAAGAAACCGAGTGTATTGGTATAGCCGGCCATAGCGTCAACAACCTGGGCGTATCTGGAGTACAAATCGTCGTTCCAGGAGGGATTGCTTCTGATGATGGATGTTCCTGGCGCAGACAAATCGGCAATAACGTAGATGCCGGCTTCGGCCAGCGCGTTCATGCACTGGTCATGGCCCAGGGTTGGGTCAATGGCGTAGACACGTATGGTGTTTGTCCCCAGCTGTTGCAGATATGGAATGTCTCTCAAGCAGTCTGAGCCGTCGGCGATGGGGTCTATGTAGTCGGTGTTGCTGGAGTTTGAAGATGTGCTTTCTCCATTTGGGGCGTACTCTTGTTGATAGGCGATGCCCTTCATGAAGAATTGGGTGCCATTTGTTTCGTAAAAGAACTTGGATCCCTTTGGGACATGTCAGTGCTGACGTTTTGGGGGGAGAGGTGTTGAGCTTACCTTGATCACAATAGGATCGACTTGGGCAAGCGCAGCGTTCGCAAAGAATGTAGCTGCAAAGATAGCTGCTCCAAGAACCTTCATCTTGACTGAAATCTCAAAGTGCTTGGAAATGAGTCCGGTGAAAGAATGGCTCGCAGTTTCAAGCGGCCGTGGAATGCGATTGTTCAGAACTTGGTGGACAAGTAAAGTGGTACCAAGGAATGAGGCAAATCATAAACAGTCAACTGGAATTGCCCGCTTGGAATAAGAGCGTGGACGACGAACGATGCAACACAAGGAGTTCTATAAGAAACAGCGCAGACAAAAACTGAGATGCATGATCTGAAGGGAGATCGCAGAGGAACCAGGGTTACGCGCTCAAGTCTCCATGACGAATGACAAGCGAGGAATGGAACATGCTAAGCCGCGTAAGAAAAGGTTGGCACTTGCCTTATGCCCGTCTGAGCAAGGCCCGGTCACCAGTTTTTGTCAACAAGACTTTTAGCAGCCAAGGGCGCACGCCTTCGCATAGCCAATTAGTGTCCGGCCGGGGTAGGGCAACTGCTAGCAATCCCTTAGGAGCTGCCCTGTGAGAATGAAATTGCTCTCTAGACGTCGCTGTCAGCAGCGCAAAAAGTTGCTTGCTTCGAACTGCTCGACTTTACTAATTGGGATGCGCAAGCTTTTCAGTATAAGCGAGCACTTACGGAGCAGGATTCTCGCCCAATGCCTGTTCGGCAAGACCTGTGCATGAGACACAATCGGATGCGAAGGGAGTGATATCTGAGACTTATTGCGCGTGGGCATACGCCAGTTAAAGGTATCATCCAATCCAAGTTTTACCACCTTGTGTGCTACGCAATCGGTAGAGGCCAAGGGGGGTGGGTGTCAAGCTGGCAAGCGCAACTCGCATTTCTGGGCCTGCTATTTTCAATTTCTACCTGAAATGTCACAATCGTGATCAGTTTATCAGGATCGGATTGTTGAATCTCGTCATTGCTGGGCACGACTACGATTAAGCGAGGAGCCTCTGCGGACTACGGACTGAAACATCGAGGCCAGACGCTGCATTGTGAGAGACATAGGTCGAACGCTGGTGGGACTGCCCTTTGTCGCGAAGCTGGTCCTTTCAGATCGATTGTGCCCACGACTTGGGATACGAGATCATCGACTTGTGTTTTGGCAACCGAGAGTCCAGCTTGAAAAAGTCTCGAATGCTCGGGTGCACACAGGCGATTAGATGTCTCACCATTTCAGAGTCGTCGTGCAAGGCCGGCGCCGTGCCTCTCAGGAATTGGTGCCCACTTCCACCGGCAAGACTTTGATTCGTCAAAATGACACATTGCGCCGTGGAGCAAGCCACACTTCTGCTTCTTCCCTTCCCGCAGGCTCCATGTCTTTTGCCTCTCTCGAGAGCAGAACAACCAATTGACGTGGTCCTGGAAGTACATAAATAGCATTTGCCACATTTACGCTTCTTGTCGAATTCGAGAATCGTCAGCCAAGCTTGGGGCAACGAGCATTCCCATGACGCTGTGGAGGTAAGAGAATTCCAGGATCGTGTGGCGAAAGAAAATGCCATCAAGAGATCGTCGGTAGTGGGAATGGTCGAACAGTGCGCATGCTTGAATGATACCCATAAAATGTAAACGTATGATGCGAACGCTGCATGCCTGGTCTCGTAATTCTCCGAAGATAGGTCCAATGAGAATATGGAAAAATATGCACGCTCGAAGCCAAGGCATGTTGCGCCCGTCATCCGTCAGACAGTTGCCCAGAACAATTAGAGGGTGCGCGTACTTGCTGGCGTTGTGCTGAGCCTTACTTATTGTTGCTCTACTGATTCAGATCGATAGTACGGAGTATACAGGGGCTGAATGCTGAAAGCTTCTTGATACGTGTTCCCAGAACAAGTCACGCGCAAGACGCAGAGCCGATATATGACATTGCGGCGAATTACTCTACTCAGCTACAAGGATGTTGGTACCATTCCAGAGCAGACACAATTCGAGATTCAACAAATACCGACGATAAAGAGACCAAGGTTGTGAAACTGAATGTGGATTAATGCTAACGCGGTTGAAGTTAAAGTGCTGGGTTGAGCTTGTCAACGTGGAAATACCGTCCGCGGTGCGAAATGAAGCATTATGGCGCAGCACCATTTCCATAAATCGCGTCTCAACGGTGACCGGAGACCCAGCTTCCGACTACGCAATCATGAACCGCAATAATCCCTTCATGCACAAGACTCTTTGTTATTTATGGTGATTGCGCGGCAATATCTACCGCGTCGTAGCCCAAACGATTGGCCGATGCGGATCTCAGAAAGTAGTCCTAGATCACCCGTTGCTGCTGGTCATATAGCTCAAGCTTCAACAATGTGACTTCGAACCTGAAAGACGGATTGCGCCGTTTCCATAGACGAAGGTTGCGAAAACTCAAAATTGAAAGGGTTTTGGTAAAGTTTTAAGCCTTTTCAAGTCTTCCGTGAAGGATCATGCCCATGACAGGCTTATCGTAATCATTCGCGACGTTCGTATTATTTGGCGTCCATGCACATCACCGTCCGGAAATGTAAGTGCTCGTCGCTGTCGGTAGTAGGTCTCTATCACGTTCAGGTCAAGTCCCACATCTCCTGGCTAATTTTGGCTATTCAACCAAATGTACTATGATGAAAAAGATTTCCAGGAGGCAAACAAAAAGGAGGAATTGATGGAAACTTGAAAGGACGATCCTAGAAGCTAGAGCCGCAGAAATGGATTCTTGGACGAAGTGTGGCAGAACACCTTTCTTATTCGAGACTAGGCGCCGGAGTCATTTGCAGGATATGTGGAACAAGAGGGAGCGAGCACAAGAGAGTGATTGGCAATGTGTCGTATTAGGGACGATCACCTCAAGTCGTCCCTGTGGCATGCCAGGCTTCGCAACCTGGAAGGCGGAGCCCATGATATCTAACATCCAGGCCCATCCTTGGTACCCCTGGTGCGTCCAGTGTATCTAGCCCACAATTGCAGGCCCGAGATCAGTCCACTGCAGGATTCTGTCCACTCAGAGGGCGAATCTTCAGGCCTGATTAGCTCTAAGGGGGTTTGCAACGGGCCACAACATCGCAAGTGTCAGAGCAGCCCTGTCCGGCAATTCCTCCAATAATTTCTAGCACGCAGAATCTGCATCGAGCTTTTCTTGCATCTATGATCTCTCCTAAACGATCCTTCCATCTCGTCTTGTGCTTCATCTTCGTCCACATCATTCGTTTTGTGTAGTGGTGAAAGGGTGTCAGCAGCAAAGTGAACAAAGCACTCGCAGAGCAGGGGCGGAATCGTTGTGCAGGAACAGGATTTCGATCGTAACCCAGCCACGCCAGTCGCGACCCGCGCTCCTGAAGCTTCCTTATTTCCTGGACAACCAACTTTGTCAACCCTACATTCGCTAATAACAACCATTGTCAACGTATACAACTCCCACGACCTTGCAGCTGTGTTCCTCAGCAAGGCTAGCTAGCCTACGACTTCGTTACTGGAAACACATCTTCAGGGTCATTACCTTCGCTTGTTGTCAGCAGAGCCGGAAAGTGACAGCTGCAGTAACTGCGTTTATCCCCTAATCAACAAAACCTTTGTTCGCCAGCACAGCTACTTAATTGATTGCATACACAATCCTGATAATATTCTGTCGTGAAACGCAAACGGTTGCATTTTCGTCATCGACATTTGATGGATCTATTTTGAAAAGGGTACGAAAGACTTCATCAGGTATCAAGATCAATCACTGACCCCTTGCTCAGTAACATCAATCGATCATGTCAGGCCATCCTCAGCAAGGCGATGGCTATGATGGCTATGGCCACGCCCAAGGCGGGCATCCCAACGACGCCTACTACCAAGACGGTCACTACGACGATCAATATTACGATGATCGCAACGGCCACGGCGGACATGGTGGTCAAGGTTACTATGACGAGGCGTAAGTGCAAATCGTAAAGGTTGCATACCCTTCACGAGCTAACAAATTCTAGTGGCTATTATAATGCAGATGCTTCGAATCCATACCACCAGGATGGCGGCTACTATGAAGGCCACCAGGGCTATCAAGACGGATACTATGACGACCAATATTACGATCAGGGAGCTGCTGGACAGCACCAATACCACGGACAAGGCCGTCGACGTGGTCATGACTCTGAGGAAGACTCCGAGACCTTCAGCGACTTCACCATGAGATCCGACATGGCTCGTGCAGCCGAGATGGATTACTATGGACGAGGCGATGAAAGATACAACAGTGGCTATGCCAACGGATATCGACCGCCTTCCTCTCAGGTCTCCTATGGTGGCAACAGATCTTCAGGCGCCTCGACGCCTATCTACGGGATGGACTACAACAACGCTCTCCCTCTTGGTCAACGATCAAGAGAACCATACCCGGCCTGGGCTTCTGACGCTCAAATACCCTTGTCAAAGGAAGAGATCGAAGACATTTTCCTCGACCTCACAGCCAAGTTCGGCTTCCAGCGGGACAGCATGCGCAACATGTACGACCACATGATGACGCTGCTGGATTCCAGAGCCTCCCGCATGACCCCCAATCAGGCTCTCCTCTCGCTGCACGCCGACTACATCGGAGGTGACAATGCCAACTACCGAAAATGGTACTTCGCTGCTCATCTTGACCTTGACGACGCGGTCGGTTTCGCCAACATGAAGCTCGGCAAAGCAAACCGAAGAACGCGCAAGGCTCGAAAGGCTGCACAGAAGAAGGCAAAGGAGAATCCACAGAACGAGGAGGCCACATTAGAAGCTCTCGAAGGTGACAACTCACTCGAGGCTGCCGAATACCGATGGAAGACGCGAATGAATAAGATGTCTCAGCACGACAGAGCGCGGCAGATCGCCCTTTACCTCTTGTGCTGGGGTGAAGCCAATCAGGTCAGATTTATGCCCGAGGCCCTCTGTTTCATATTCAAGTGTGCGGATGACTATTACCATTCGCCGGCCTGCCAGAATCGTGTTGAGCCAGTCGAGGAGTTTACCTACCTCAATGATGTTGTCACGCCTCTTTACACGTACTGCCGAGACCAAGGCTACGAAATTGTGGATGGTAAGTATGTACGACGAGAGCGAGATCATAACCACATTATTGGTTACGACGACATGAACCAGCTCTTTTGGTACCCGGAAGGTATCGAGCGCATCGTCATGGAGGATAAGAGCCGCATTGTCGATCTGCCACCTGCTGAGCGGTACCTCAAGTTGCGCGAAGTGAACTGGAAGAAGGTCTTTTTCAAGACTTACAAGGAGACCAGATCCTGGTTCCACATGGTCTGCAATTTCAACCGCGTCTGGGTTATTCACGTCACGTCCTTCTGGTTCTACACGGCCTTCAACTCTCCAACTCTGTATACCAACAATTATCAACAACAGCTCAACAACAGACCCCATGCTCCTATCCAATGGTCTGTGGTTGCCCTCGGTGGTGCAGTGGCATGTCTTATTCAGATATTCGCCACTCTCTGCGAATGGCTCTACGTTCCTCGAAGGTGGGCAGGTGCTCAACATCTAACCAAGCGGCTTCTCTTCCTCATTGCCATGCTCATTGTCAATGTCGGCCCCAGCGCCTACATCTTCTTTGTCAACTCGACAGACAAGATCGCCCTGATTCTCGGCGTCGTTCAGTTCTTGATCGCGCTTGGAACGTTCTTCTTCTTTTCGATTATGCCTCTCGGCGGTCTCTTCGGAAGTTATCTGACAAGAAATTCGCGTCAATACGTTGCCAGTCAGACGTTCACCGCGTCCTATCCGCGCTTGAAAGGCAACGATATGTGGATGTCCTACGGTCTGTGGGTACTCGTCTTTGCTGCCAAGCTCTCCGAGTCTTACTTCTTCTTGACCCTCTCCTTCCGCGACCCCATCAGAATTCTGTCCTACACAGAAATCCGAAATTGTGTCGGCGATGCGATCATCGGTAATGTCCTGTGCAAATACCAACCACAGATTCTGCTTGGCATCATGTTCTTCACAGATCTGACACTATTCTTCTTGGATACCTACCTCTGGTACATCATCTGGAATTGTGTCTTCTCTGTAGCGAGATCCTTCTATCTCGGTGTTTCCATTTGGACTCCATGGCGAAATATTTTCTCACGGCTGCCAAAGCGGATTTACTCGAAGATCTTGGCCACTACCGACATGGAGATTAAGTACAAGCCGAAGGTGCTTATTTCCCAAGTTTGGAACGCAATTGTGATCTCCATGTACCGAGAGCACTTGCTGGCCATAGACCACGTTCAGAAGCTTCTCTACCACCAAGTTCCATCTGAACAGGAAGGAAAGCGAACTCTTCGAGCTCCGACCTTCTTTGTTTCCCAGGAGGACCACTCGTTCAAGACTGAATTCTTCCCAGCTCAAAGTGAAGCCGAGCGACGAATCTCGTTCTTTGCACAGTCTCTTTCGACACCAATTCCCGAGCCACTACCCGTTGACAACATGCCAACATTCACCGTCCTTATCCCACACTACAGTGAGAAGATTCTTCTTTCTCTTCGTGAAATTATTCGAGAGGATGAGCCATACTCTCGAGTCACTCTCCTGGAGTACCTGAAGCAGCTGCACCCTCACGAGTGGGACTGCTTTGTGAAGGACACCAAGATTCTTGCCGACGAGACCTCTCAATTCAACGGTGACTATGAGAAGTCTGAAAAGAATACGGCGAAGAGCAAGATTGACGATCTTCCATTCTACTGCATTGGCTTCAAATCAGCCGCTCCAGAGTATACGCTTCGTACCAGAATCTGGGCATCTCTCCGTGGTCAGACTCTCTACAGAACAATCTCCGGTTTCATGAACTATAGTCGAGCTATCAAGCTTCTCTACCGTGTTGAGAATCCTGAAGTTGTTCAGATGTTCGGTGGCAACTCGGACAAGCTTGAGCGAGAACTTGAACGTATGGCTCGACGCAAGTTCAAGATTGTTGTGTCGATGCAGCGATATGCTAAGTTCAAGAAGGATGAGCGTGAAAACACTGAGTTCTTACTCCGCGCTTACCCAGACCTCCAGATTGCGTACCTGGATGAGGAGCCACCAGCGAATGAGGGCGAAGAGCCGAGACTCTACTCTGCGTTGATCGATGGTCACTCTGAGATGCTCGAGAATGGTATGCGGCGGCCTAAGTTCAGGATTCAACTCTCCGGCAACCCCATTCTCGGTGACGGCAAGTCCGACAACCAGAATCATGCCATCATCTTTTACCGCGGTGAATACATTCAGCTCATTGACGCCAACCAGGACAATTATCTAGAAGAATGCCTCAAGATTCGAAGTGTTCTAGCCGAATTCGAGGAAATGACCACGGAAAATGTCTCCCCATACACGCCCGGCGTCCAGCAGCCAAAGTTCAACCCTGTCGCTATTCTTGGTGCTCGAGAATACATTTTCTCCGAGAACATTGGCGTCTTGGGCGACGTCGCTGCCGGAAAGGAACAGACATTCGGTACTCTCTTCGCCCGCACTCTGGCTCAGATTGGTGGCAAGCTGCATTACGGTCATCCTGACTTCCTCAATGGTATCTTCATGACTACCCGTGGTGGTGTGTCAAAGGCTCAAAAGGGCCTTCATCTCAACGAGGATATCTACGCTGGGATGAATGCTCTTATTCGTGGCGGTCGCATCAAACACTGCGAGTACTACCAATGTGGTAAAGGTCGTGATCTTGGCTTTGGCTCCATCCTCAACTTTACAACCAAGATTGGTACTGGTATGGGTGAACAGATGTTGTCTCGAGAGTACTACTACCTAGGTACTCAGCTCCCACTGGATCGGTTTTTGTCTTTCTACTATGCTCATCCGGGTTTCCACATTAACAACATGTTCATCATGTTGTCAGTGCAGATGTTCATGATTTGCTTGATCAATCTGGGTGCCCTCAAACATGAAACCATCATCTGCCGATACGACCGAGATGTGCCGATCACAGATCCTCTTTACCCGACCGGATGTGCCAACCTTGTGCCGATTCAGGAGTGGATTGAGAGATGCATTGTCTCCATCTTCATCGTCTTCTTCATCTCCTTCGTCCCACTGGTTGTTCAGGAATTGACGGAACGTGGCTTCTGGCGAGCTGCCACGCGCCTTGCCAAGCACTTCGCTTCAGCCTCTCCTGTGTTCGAGGTGTTCGTCTGCCAGATCTACGCCAGCTCTCTTCACCAGGACCTCTCGTATGGTGGCGCCCGATACATCGGTACTGGTCGTGGTTTCGCAACAGCAAGAATTCCTTTCGGTGTGCTTTACTCTCGGTTTGCTGGACCATCGATTTACCTCGGCGCTCGCTCACTCATGATGCTGCTTTTTGGTACCATGACCGTGTGGTCTGGATGGCTCGTCTGGTTCTGGATCTCTTGCCTCGGTTTGTGCATCTCTCCGTTTATTTTCAACCCTCACCAATTTGCGTGGACCGACTTCTTCATCGACTACCGCGACTACCTTCGATGGCTCTCTCGTGGAAACTCGCGTTCTCATGCATCCTCTTGGATCGCGTTTTGTCGACTGTCCCGAACTCGGATTACCGGGTTTAAGCGCAAGGCTCTTGGCTCGCCCTCAGAGAAACTGTCTGGGGATGCCCCACGAGCACGAATTGGCAGCATTTTCTTCAGTGAAATTGTTGGACCTATAGTCCTGGTCGCAGTCACTCTTATCCCATATCTCTTCATTAACGGTCAGGTTGGTGTTGAGGGTGACGAACGGGTGGCAGCTACCAACTCTCTTGTCAGAGTTGGCGCCGTCGCTTTTGGCCCTATTGCCATCAACGCTGGTGTTCTCGCAGGCTTCTTTGGTATGGCTTGCTGCATGGGTCCAGTGCTTAGTATGTGCTGCAAAAAGTTCGGATCGGTTCTTGCTGCTATTGCTCACGGTATCGCCGTCTTCATGCTGCTCGCATTTTGGGAAGTCATGTTCTTGTTGGAAGGCTGGGTCTTCGCCAGGGCACTTCTCGGCATGGTTGCTGTGGTCGCACTCCAACGATTCTTCTACAAGCTGATTATCTCCCTCGCCCTCACCAGAGAATTCAAGGGAGATCAATCCAACATAGCATGGTGGACTGGTAAATGGTATTCTCTTGGGTGGCATACAATCTCACAGCCAGGTCGGGAGTTCCTGTGCAAGATTACGGAACTCGGTTTCTTCGCTGCCGACTTCATCCTTGGACACATCATCATGTTTGTCATGTTGCCCGCTCTTTGCGTGCCGTACATTGATAAATTCCATTCGGTGATGTTGTTCTGGCTTCGACCAAGGTACGTTCTACCAATTTTTTATCGCATATGACTATCTGCTAACACCGTAACAGTCGTCAAATTCGACCACCAATCTACTCGATCAAGCAATCTCGTCTCCGAAAGAGACGTGTTGTTCGCTATGCTACACTTTATTTCACGCTTCTCATTCTTTTCATCCTCCTATTCTTTGGACCCCTGATAGTCGCCCGCTTCATCGACCTCCAATCATTCGGCTCGATCCCACTGGACCTTATGCAGCCTACTGGACAGAACAACAACGATACTTTCTCGTCTGTAACGGGCTCAGCTCTTGGCAACTTTGGCCAGGACGGTGAAGCTGCGCCCACAGGAGGCAGCGGAGGTGGTGACAGCAACGATGCACAATCGAGCGAAGATAGCAGCGGGGGCGGACCATTCAGTTTCGGTGGTCGCAAGATGGCAGTCAGATGGGCCACCATTGCATAGATGGAGTTTGGAAACGAAACTGCTCACTTACCAACAAGGGAGGTAGCAGTGTGGAATTGACGAATTGCGTTCTTGACGGTCTTTTCAAAACATTCGATAATGACTACAATAGACATGCAGAAAAGGCATCTGCTCATCCTACAACTCAATATAGATGGAGGACTGGCAAGAGTCTTGTACACTGGAAGTAACTTCAACAATCGAAATGGAGGCGTTTTAGAGATGGGCAAGGTGGTTACCTATCGTTAACATAAATACAAGCTGTATATGCAGTCAATACGTACTGATCAAGTTTTATTCTATCTGGTCCCGGACAGCTCTACTTCGAGGGCAACCCTAGTAATTTCGCATTCAGGATCCCCTTGTGTTTGTCGACAGGGCTGAAACCCCTGGCACGTGCTCTCCGAAGTACCTCCGAAATGCCTCCCCTTATGTTGTGCAGCGCAACTTTCTGTCTGCACAGCGTTCTCAGCAAATACAATAGCACATCCTCTCCACGCCAAGTCTCGAGTTAGAAACGTCGCATCGCTCTCAAGAAAGGTGGCCTCTGAGGCAGAGTGTGGTGACATGTGCTCAGGACTGTAGCCACGAGCGCAAAAATCTCGAGCAAATCTACCCGGCGAGCACGCTGCGGCCATGACGACCACATCAAACCTCACCGCAGCCTCAGACCTCCTCTCCACGCACACCCTGAGCCTGCTCAACTCCTTCGCCGAACAATTTCACAAGATTCCCGGCTCAGCCATCTTCACCCGCTACGTCCAATCGTCCTACCAAAACGACCCTATCCGCAGTGCCGTCGAACTCTTCCTAGTCCTCTTTGCGATTCGATACCTGCTTGCGCACGAGTACAGCACCAAACCCGGCAAAGTGCGTCTTACAGAAGAAGAGATCGATGAGCTCGTGGAGGAGTGGCAGCCTGAACCGCTTGTTACACCGAATAGTACATTTGAAGACGCCGATCTAGAAAAGAGGGCGGTCATCGTGGGGCCTACGGGACCGAAATCCCGGCTTGCGAATGGACGCACGGTCACAAATTTGGCTTCTTACAACTTTTACAACCTGGTCAGCAATGAGCAACTGAAAGAACGCGCAATTCAGACACTGCGAACCTATGGCGTTGGCCCGTGTGGGCCGCCGGGGTTCTACGGCACGCAGGATGTGCACATGAAGATCGAGGCTGATATTGCGGCATTCTTGGGCACGACGGCGTGTATCATCTATGCGCAGGCGTTTAGCACGGCGAGTAGTGTGATACCGGCTTTCTCAAAACGAGGAGACATTATTGTGGCAGACAAGGCGGTCAACTATTCGATCAGAAAGGGGCTACAGATTTCGCGGAGTACGGTGCGGTGGTATGAGCATGGAGATATGGCGGATTTGGAGAGGGTGCTTGGGAGGGTGCAGAAAGAGCAGGCACAGAAAAAGGTGCTAACGCGGCGTTTCATCGTCACGGAGGGACTTTTTGAAAATACGGGGGACATGGTCGATCTACCAAAGATCATTGAGCTGAAGTTGAAGTACAAGTTTCGGCTGATATTGGATGAGACGTGGAGTTTCGGTGTGCTCGGCAGGACGGGACGGGGTGTGACAGAGCATCAACACGTTGATGCAGCGGAGGTGGATATGATTATTGGGAGTATGGCTGGGCCGTTGAGTGCGGCTGGAGGATTTTGTGCTGGAAGTGATGAGGTCGTCGAGCATCAGAGGCTGAGCGCCGCAGCGTACACATTTTCAGCGGCGTTGCCGGCAATGAGTGCGGTTACGGCAAGTGAGACGTTGATGATGTTGCAGACGCAGCCAGACATTATTGCGAGTCTGAGGGAGAATGTGCGGGTCATGTGGACGCAATTGGATCCAAGGAGTGATTGGGTAGTTTGTACGAGTGCAGTAGAGAATCCGATTATGATGTTGGTATTCAAGCAGGAGGTGATTAGTTCGAAGAGGTTGGGTTTGGAGGATCAGATTGTGTTGTTGCAGGAGATTGTGGATGAGGTGAGACTGAAGAACCCTAGTTTGTTGGAAATTTTTGAGCTAACAAAATACAGTGCCTTGTTCAAGGAGTTCTGGTGACTCGTGCTAAAGCCTTGTCTGCAGCTGCTTCGGGGGCGAAGTCAGATATCTACACCCACAGACCTGCTTTGAAAGTTTGCATGACGAACGGTCTGTCGAGGAAAGAAGTCGAAAAGGCTGGCACCACGATACGGCATGCTATCACGAAGGTCATGACCAAGAAGAGATGAAGCTCTGTGTAATAATAGTGTATGGGTAAGGGCATAGTCTGGGGGTTTCCAGTAGACAACGGTGCTCAGCACGCCCCTTGCATTTGCTCCGATAGATAGAGTATATGCACATTTAATGTAACCTAGTATTCCGTAGTGACCGGAACGCTGACGTTGGCGACGCTGAATCTGCTAGGCTCACTGTTCTACCCTTAGCTGACTATCAATGGGCTACAGTTAGGCGCTCATCCCGCTTGCTGGGCTAGCGCCCATAGCCGCCGACGCGAGAATGCCAAGTCCGCTTCTTGACATCTTGACCTCAGCTTCGCCTTTGCAGTTTCCTACTGCATCGACTTCCTTAGACAACCAACTCAATGGATCATATGACTTCTAACCACCCACTCCTTTTCGCACAAAATCTGGTTGTCGCCCATAGCTGCGGGCTCAGGACGCAGCACATGCCGGAGGCCAGGTCAGAGTTTCCATTAACACAGATGCTCGGAACATCGCCCAGCGTCTACACACCACATCTTGGACTCTTGAGAGAGTGAAACGTGAAACAGCGCTTCCATGATTTCGCCCCCACATGTATCCGAGTATAGCAGAGGTTGAGGAGGTGGTTTAGGATCGGACCGCCACAGTCACTTTATAGTTACGCTCCCTTATTTTCAGTTCAGCGGCTAGCACGAGTTTTCGAGACTGATCTTGCGGATACATGCGCATCACTACTCGTGCTCGATTCCCCTATCATGATGGTTCCGGTCCTAACATTTCTCTGGCAATTGCGAAGATGTTGTATCCGGCTGCTTCTTACTATATTCACTAACCCTCACCTGTACCGACACTGTCACTTGTCTACGAGGCTCAGTCTGTTTGTCTGGACTCCGAGACTACACAACCTTTACCTTCTGGCAGATGTGTGTTATCACTCACTGTTTCCCACTAGCAGCTGGTCGGTCTAGCTCGCGATTTAACGAAGACTGTTTCCTATTGTTGTCAAATTATCTCCCTCCCTCACTTACTTGCAGACCTTGTCACTCACTTGAAGCTCCCCGACGGCTCCAGCTCCTCGAAGGTGCGTTCTTTCTTTGTCTGAACCACATTCACCAACGTGGGAAGCACTGACCAGCATTCCACGCACAGTCAAACGTACTGCCCCGGCCTCATCCCTGGCAACAAGGATTGCCAACAAAGCGCGTGGAAAGCATGACCATCGCAGAGTCACGAACATCTCTTTGTAACTTCTGAGATCGTCCTTCACTACCTCATCTACTCCACACCGACGAGGCTTTGTCCCTGCAGATGGCTGGTCGCTTTCAATCGTGTTTTTATTTCCTTTGAACTTCTACAAATGCTGCAGTAGTTTAGCTGTCCACTCATTACAAAGCTAGTCGCTCGTTACCACACTGTCCAACACAAAAGAAAACATCGCTGTACGTTCACCATGAAAATGGCGACTCTGATGACGACGGCCAATCTGGTACAAGCTGGGTTGGCCTCTGCAATTTCTACGCGTAGGTCACAATTCTGAGATTCGAGCCAAAGTTCTACGTTAACATCATTTTAGTCGCACACGAGAAGTTTCACGCTGAGAAACGAGATCCTGCACCTGCTGTCAAGACTGTGACTACTACCTTCTACCAAACAGTCGTTTGGGTCGATAGCAACGGAGAGCCCGTCAGCACGGAAATCAATAACCCTCCTCTAGAAGCGGCAACCGCACCTCCAGCGAAGCCAGCGAATCAAACGCCACCTGCACAACCCCCATTGCAGAACGCTGACGCTGGTGACTTCAATGGTAAGAAGAGACCAACTCAAGCTCCTACCAGACCAGCCTCACCATCTGCGCAATCACCCTCGCAGGCCAACACTCAGCCATCGAGTCCACCAGCTAGCGAGCAAAGCGAACTGCAGCCCAGTCGAGACTCGGGATCTGGGGACAGTGGAAGCGCAGGCGCAGACGCGGCTTCAGGTGGCATGGGCATCTGCTACGACATGATCAACAGTCAGACTCAATGCAAGACATCCGGTACAATCAACTCCGAGTTTGGTTTCCTGAAGAGCCGGGGCTATGGCATGATTCGCATTTACGACGTCGGTTGCCCTGTTGGCGATTTCACAGCTGCTGCCAAGGCAAACAACATCAAGCTCATGGTAGGCATCAACGGCATTGCCAACCTCCAAGGAGATCTCGGCAAGCTCATTGGCATGATCAACGGAGACTGGAGCTCAATCGACACAGTCTACATTGGAAACGAGCTGGTTAACAACGGAGCGGCTTCCGCTTCTCAGGTCGCTGGCGCAGTCTCCACGGCCAAAGGTACTCTCAGCGCTGCAGGGTTCAGCGGTAGTGTGGTCACTGTTGATACTTTCAACCAGATGATCAAAGATCCTACCATCTGCTCTACATCCGACTACTGCGCAGCCAACGCTCACGCATTCTTCGACCCCAACACCGCTGCCGACGGAGCTGGCAAGTTCGTACTTAACGCGTACAACCAAGTTGCCTCTGCCAACGGTGGCAAGAAGACTATCATCACCGAATCAGGCTGGCCGAAAGCTGGGAACGCCAACGGCAAGGCGATCCCCTCCGTTGAGAACCAAAAGACTGCTATGGGCAGTATTCAGAGTTCTTTCAGCAGCATGACGGGTAGCATCTTCATGTTCCAGGCCTACGACGCCGGTTACAAGGCGCCAGGTTCTTTCGGCGTCGAGCAGCATTTTGGTATTTACGATGGGCAATCCTAGAAGAGAAGTCTCAAAA
This sequence comes from Herpotrichiellaceae sp. UM238, assembly GCA_000315175.1. NCBI lineage: Eukaryota > Fungi > Ascomycota > Eurotiomycetes > Chaetothyriales > Herpotrichiellaceae > Herpotrichiellaceae sp. UM238. Next base: position 44,080 of record AMYF01000151.1, on the reverse strand, counting down.
AGACAAGTCTGAGGCCCTCAGTCGAGGCCGTGTAGAGAATGGCGTGCAAGGTGCTACAGCGACAAGCAGTGGCATGAGTGGAGTGGGTAGATTGAGAGTCTGGCCGGCCCGATATACACGCTACTAGCTAGACAAAGCGCTACGTTCTCGAACGCATTGCACAAGCTATCATTGGCTCTGAGTTTAATCGCTCCTCCCATTTCAACTACAGAAGAGCTGTTGCACATTCGTTGGGGTTCAGGTGTCCGGAGCTGAGAAGAGCCTTAAGGAGGATCGACGAGATGCCCTAGCCAAACTTGCGTTCATTTCCAAATTCTTCCCTAGCTACATTCAAGTTAGCAGCCAGAACGATTGCTTTCATATTAAATGAAAATCAGCTCAAACTCTGCGTGCTGCATTCCAACGCGTGGCCCAAAATGTCGCACATGCAGTTCTTGCGCATTCGCTCCGTGCTACCCCTGTTTCATGCGCCCCCCTCTTTGCCCCCGATTATTCACAGCTACCTACCCTACCGCGAGCAGCCGCACTCGCTTCGTCTGTCTCGCTAGACCGTTTCGCTCTTGCGCATCCTTTCTTTCTCTCTCCCATCTTTCCTATTGCCGTGATTAGTTACATGGCTGACGCGGGCCTGTCGCTTCGCATCCGCTGTACCGCTTACTGGTAGAGCGTTCTTCCTCGCTCTGAGTTAGTTAGTCGGTCAGTCAGTGAGTCAGTCGGAGACGCGTTCCCTGTGTCGAGGGCGTAGCTACCAGATACCAAAACTAGTTGGTGCATTCTGTGGGGGACCAGGTTATGATCAGTTCGTCGGATTTGTGGCGTTATTGAGCGGGTTGACAGTGGACGTTTAGGATGCGGCTGAGACCTTGTCATGATGGCAAGCTGGTGATCATGTCGATGAAATGGTCTGGAACAGTAAGGTTTGAGGAATTTCAATGAACTAGATTGTCACCTCAATGCTCATTCTCCGGGTTCTACTTCGTTATCGAAGTCCTCCCAACTCTCTTTGGTCTTCAACTCTCTGCCTGTCAACGCATCATTCTCTTTCCCCGAGTCCCTCCTCTGCATTTCCTTCTCGTCGTCATGCTCATCATCGCTCAGGAAAGGACTCTTGTCTACATCAACTCGTGGACCAGGCACACCCCGAATTGGTGCCTGGCCGGGTGGGGCAAGGACTGCTCGTTGGAGTGGTGAGGATTCAGCTTCAATTTGGCTTGGACTCTGGCTCTGTCGGAAACTTGATCTTCTTGGTAGATGTGTGCCTGTAGGTGATTGTTGTTCTGTCTCCTTGGCCGCCGCAAGCTGCTCATCGCTGATATGCGTGTCCTGAAGGCTTTCCTCAACCTGCCGTATTGCTTGAGCCTGTGCTTGGTTCATGGCGTCGCTGACTGAGCGTTTTGCTTGGCCTGCGCCAGGGCTAGCGGGTGGCCGCGGGGAGTCAATGGGGTCAAGCGTTTTCTCTTTGACAGGCAAGAATGAAGAGTTCTCCGGTACACCTTCTGTTGGCGGGGAGAAGGGATTTTGCATTTTTGTATTGACGGAGGGCATGTTTGTCGAAAACTTGCCAGGCTCTTTCTGCTTGTCCTGGTGTCCTTCGAGTTCGTTTTGGTCCCTGCTCCCCCGTATTCTCCAGCCTCGCCTTGCTTTCGGTGCCGGCGGTGGTTTCTTCGGTTGCGGTTTGGTCGGCTGCTCTGCAGGTATCGATTCTGTTGCCTTGGGCAGTTCATTTGCGGATTTTTCTAGCTGTACTAATGCTTGATTCTGCTCTTCGACTGCGTCTTCGTACATCCCAGCGTCACTCCACTGTGTGCCAGGGCTGCATGTTTTCCCTGGTATTTCCAACCTAGTCACTTCCAGTTCCGTCGTTGCTGGCTGCGATTTGGCTCTTAAAAATCCAGACCGTCTAGCCTTCGGCGGAGGCGGTTTTTCCTTCTTCGCAAACACGGTCTGCCGAAGGCCTTGCTTGACACTTGGATTTCTGCTTGGCGTTATGACTCCAGGCTTCTCTTTCTGCCGTGCCATCTCTGCCATACTGACACTCGACTGTCGCGCCGCCTCGAGCTGTGGGGTCAAAAATTGTCCGATCGTCAGTGTCGAGCCCTTGGAAGAATCTCGCTTCCGCAGCTTACGAGGAGCCGGCAGCTGAGGCGGCTTCGGTTTTGTGGGTGAAGTTGGCGAGTCTGGCTCTGGAGTCGACCGGTCGTCTGTTGGTGACTCGACACTGACCGTCTCTGCCGCCTCTTGGTTCGACAACCAGCGGACAGTCTGGCAGCGTTTCACCAACCTTTTTGTTGTCTCGTCCACGTCTTCAAAGTGATTCCATCCTGTACCGGTGAGAAGACTTCCAGCCTCGCTGTCAACATGATCGCCACACAGCAGAGCCAGTAGCTTCCGGATCTCCTCTCTCTTGTAAAAAGGTGGATATTGTAACTGTGTGTTCTCGAGTAGAGGATAGAGAACCCGGAGATAGGTGTGTCGGAGGGCTGCTGCATATTCTGGCAGGTCCAACAGGTTTCGTACGAGGATGTCAACAAGCACTCGTAGGTCGTTCGTGTAGAAGTATTCGTAGGTAGGTGGAGTGGTGAACAACAGATACATGAGCTTGAGCGTTAACAATTGCAAGGAGGTTTCATCTGTCCTTATTAGCAAAGAACTTTCGTGCCGGAGAGACGAGCTGCTCACCTTCACGATTAAGCAGTAAGATTATGTTTGCCCCGAAAGTCTTGTACCTGCTCCCATGCAATGAAAGCACTTTTACTACTTTGTTCGTCAAAGGCATCGATTTTTTCGAGAGGACAGAAGGGTCATGCGCGGCCACCATGAACTGTTCGTTCAAAACAAGCTACTCGCCTGTTAGCTCTACTCCTGTAGTTGGCATCAACGTTGCTCTGGCTTACCAAAACTCGAATCACAGGATAATGGTATGGGTCGTTCACATCGTCAGAGACCTGTTCTATTATGTCAAAGAGGCTACAGACAAATTCGTCGCTTATGCACGCTGCGGAAGCAGTCAGCATCCATTGTTCTCGTACAGGCGCTTCATGGTGAGTTCCTTTTCCTCAGAGGACATACTTAAGTCATCATTCGTAATCTTCTGTATCCTGGCCATCTCGTACATCAGCTCCATAAGAGCTCTATGCACCGACTCTTCATGTTCCCTCGGATGAGCTACCAGCTCGACCAGTCTCGGGAATGCGCCTTCCTTGTTTAAAACATCGAAGGTGTTCTCGTTCTCCCGCGCATCGGCCAGAAGAAAGGTGACTGCTATCCCCAGGATGTTGAAGTCATCTTCTTGCAGCAGACAGTGCACCAGCTGCTGTCTTATGTATGCCGCATGCTGGGCGAATAGAGGCGATGCATAGAGCAGGTATGCACAGTGACTGAGGTGGTCAGCTGAGGTCGTATACTCTCGCTGGCGGGCGTCAAGCAGAGCTAGGTAGGATCGCAGAGCGTCATCGATGTGATCGTGGGTTTCACATTGCTGCGCAAGGACAGTCTCGATCTCAGACCAGAATCCATCTGCAGTAACGACTTCATTTGCATTCTCAGGTTCCATGCTACGGACAGCTTCATGTCGTCCTGGTCATTAAAACCGAGCAACCTCGATGAGCAGGAGAATATAGCGCGGTAGGAGATGATCACGATGACACGCTTCTATTTCGCTGTTGCAGGCACTGAGATTGCAACACTCAAAGCGTTTTATGGCCGCATTTCAGCCACTGTGAATAAAGAGGAAGGTGGTTCGGTGGTGAGTGACGTCGCTGGTGCCCCGGCCGATTTTTGAAGACGAAACGCACCATTGTCGGTAGTGCTGTTGCTAAGCATCCACGTGGTGGACACCCAAAACGCAGGGATTGCGAACATCACCGTATTTATTGAGGGCCTAAACTTTAAGGCCAAGGAGCAAATATAGAAACAAGCCACGGTGCAGACGGCTAAGACTTCACCGAGATAATGTATTGGAGAGCCGTGCTCGCGGTGAAAGAATATACAGTGGCGATAGCGGAACGGGCGGGACAATCCTCGCCATGTCTCCAACGTCTGGACCTCTATCCTAAAATCTCGGTGCTACGATACAAACCAGACCAATGGAGTCCTATTTCGCAACAGCGAAAGGATGGGCTTCCGTATTCAACACCCACTCATCCAAGCTGATATGCTCCGGCTCGTCAAAAAGCAGATAGAAATACTTTAGCGTCTCCGCTAGCCAGAAGCTCTCCATCTTGTCCTCTAACTCTCCCAGCCTACTTGTCACATCTTTCAAAGCCGCATTAGCAACCATGGTCTGCGTTGCACTCTGGACTGCTTCGAACATTTTCCAGCCCTTTTGCCGCCACACATCATCGCCTGTCAGCCGGTACATGTAGAAGACTGACTCGATTGCTTCAGGTCTAAGACCGTAGTGGCGGTCGAAGATGTCGGTGTAGGAAGGTGGAAGACGTTCTTCTTGAATCCGTGCTTTCACGTACTTTTCATGCGAGAGTGCAACTTTGGGCTTAAACTTTAACGGCCTTGAAGAACCTTCACCCCTTTCCGTGTCGTCATCCTCCTCAAAATCCAGCTTGGATGTTGTTCTTGAAGGCTCATCGTCGAATATATCCCGCTTTTCAAGTTGTGTCTCCGCTCGTACCCTACCAGTCTCCGTCCTCGATTCGGACCTAGCAAGTTTCTCAGCATCTTCAGCAGCCTGCTTGAGCGCCTCCCGAGAAGACTTATCATAAATTGTCTCCTGATTCTTGTTCCACGCTTTCACAGCAGCAAAGCGTTCCTCCATTTGCGGATCCAGCGATTCGTGCCATCTAGTCTCATTCCAAGCACAAACGTCCAGATCTGGACAAGGCACAACCGCAGCTGACTCGGCCATAACGCCTGTAGGCATCGATTCGTAAGCCCACACGCAACCATCAGTCAACTGCTTAGCCACCTCAAGATCCTCTTCGATGCCAAAGAGCTTGGCACCAAGGCCGAACATGCCTCCAGCGAAGCACGACAAGTGGGTCACTTCGTACGTGCTCGCGACTCTTTTCTTTGGATTCTTGGCCTTAGGGTTAAGATCTTGCTTGGACGTAAACAATACTCTGCGATCCTCGTCCTTGATCATAGGTCGGAATAGCAGCTGCTCGCGGATCGTCTTTATGGAACCCAGGTACATGCTCTCGTACTGCTTGCCTCGGCCTCCTAACAGAGCGTGCATCTTGGGGAAGTACTCATAAGTTGAGTCAGCCTGACCACCAATACCAAATGTCTGATGTTTTGCATGTGGCTCGGGAGCCAGCCCTTGAGGCGCACAGTCAATACCGAGGATATCCTGGTCCATACGCTGAAGGGGCGGAGGGCGCTTCTCTCCATTTGAAGCATCTTTGTGTGTGGTGGCATCCCGTCTCACGATATCGCTGCGTGTGCCCTTGTACTCTTTCGGTAAAGCTTTCGGTACAACCGCTGGCTCAACGACGTCAAGCTCAAGGTCTTCACTGTCGCTGAGATTTGGCGACTCAGATCCATCCTCTGTCACATGCTCTGCTTTTTTGCAGCCTGATGCATCAACCTTTAGCGGCCATAAGCCAGGCATTAACGTATCTGGTTGCCACTTCTCAAGCTCGTCCGTAACACGGGCAACGGCATCATAGTACTCATGCTTCTTTGTGATCTGCGCCAGACGCGTCATCTCGAGTGACAACGACCCGAGCTCGGCCATGACAGCATGAGTATTGGCCCTGTGAGGCTGCGATGTGTAGGAGGGAGCCCAGTAGTAGAATGTCATGGGCATCCTGTTCGGCGTGTCAAAAGCGCCCATTAGAATCTCAGCCAGCTCTTCTGCCTTTTCAAGCAGTACGGGATACTTGCCGGCAGTCAGGTCATAGCTGGCAATCAGCCCGCCCAGGTAGCGAATGATTGTCTCGAACAGTGGCAGATCTTTCCTCGTGGAAGTTTTAAAGTCAATCTTCTCAACCTCAACCAGCGCCTCCTCAAATTCTTGTTTCAAGCCCATAATCCACAGAGTATCCAGGGTATCAACAAGCGTTGCGCCCCAACCCATAAAGGGGTCTTGGTGGCTCTTGGAAACAGGCCTGACCTCATCGTGAGGCAAACCGTACTGCTTGTAACCATTCCATGCGTGTTTGAAGGACTGTTTGATTGTGTTCAGCTTGCTTAGCCTATCTTTTCTTGTCAATGATGTCTCCGTGCCGAAGGTGGCTTGGACCCTTGGGAGCCTTTTGGGCGCACCCGAAGGGAGGCTTATAATCTCCTGCGCAGGTAGTGGGAAGTGCGCTTTTGGTTTCCGCCATCTTGGCTTTCTGCCGTCGCTTTCGACAGAATCATCTTCCAATCTTCCTGCTCCCTCCTCTTCGAACTCGCCTTTGAATTTTGGAGTGTTAGCAAGTAATTCTTCATCTGTGGTAGTAGGTACGGTCGGCTTCTTTGTTGACGAGGTTGATGACACGCCTTCGACGCTGGACGATGTCGAGACTATTACAGTCGAGCTAATCCTTGCCTCAGGTGTGTTAAGGGGCTTCACTACATCATCTGCAAAATGCGGTGGAGGTGGAGCTGCTTCAGGCACAGGGTCATGCACGGCTGGTTTTTGTGGTGAATCATGCTTGGAGGAGGTGTGGCCGATCCGCTCTAGGTCCGGTGTATCCCATGAGTCGCGACTAGATAGCCAATAGATTGTTGCGGCGGACAGTGCTGCCACGAGGAGGAACAAACGATATCGTCGTATTCCGAACATGGTGATCGTGGTATGTGTGGCGCGAGCGCCCGGCGGCCCTCGCTTTCAGACCCGGCGTTCAACGTAAAAATGTCATTTCTTTCTCTACTTCTCAACGCCCTCCAGAAATAAACAAAGAGTAGTAGTATCTGGATATCATCTGCTATGATGTTGCTGATCTGCGCCTGCGCGTTGCTGTGTGAGCGTTGAGGGAGCGCCTCAAAAACACGTGAGTCTCTGTTCGGCATGCAGGTTCCGGATGATGAGGCGGTTGCACGGTGAACAGGGATCTGTAAGGAGCACTCCGCATTGGAAACTGCACTATCCCTTCTTAACTTGATCTTCAGGGGCTTCGTAATTGATGCACCTAGCCATAGTGATGGATTGCGAGCGCCCGGATTGATCAATCTGCGAGGCTAACGGCTTGAAGCGAAGAAGGTTGTGATTTCTATGTCATGAAAGGAGAAGTGCAACATTAACAGCATGGATTGTCTATGAGAATGAGGCCAATACGCGCCTCAGCCTTATGTCTATCTCAATGAGAGCACTTTCATGCCTTCCCAATATTTGGAATCCATCCAGTGGCTTTCGCTTGAGCAAATCTCCGATCGCTGAACATAGCATGATCGTCTCGCGAACGGCGTCTTTCGGACTGAAGTTCGGAACGGCCGCCTGGTCAATCTGATATCTTTGCTCTGGAAATGGACCGTTCTCTGTTTCCTTCAAATAGATTTCATGGATGAACTCGTCTTCAGGATTGGTCTTACAACGTGATTCCTTTTGCACTAGTAACAGCTCGCATGATGACGCTACATGGAGCATGATGTTTGTCAGGAGCAGCTGACACATGTAGTCTGATCGGACCGTTCGATCTTGCACTAGACGCCTTACGGCACCATTCATCTTGCTGATCAGTGAAAGCACTGCGTTCAGGGATTGGCTTTCTTGTGTTGAGAAGCGCTTCAGATGTGCAAGCAATCTGATGCATATGGTCTCATTGTCCTCAGGCTGAACCTGGAATCCGTGGGCTGCTGCAATTTGCTGCTGAGATGTGAGAGCTACATTTCTCAGAAAGCCCGGCTTCGGTGGTTCAGATCGATCTCTCCCTTCGAGGTCTGCCGGGGACAAGAATTGCATGTCTGGAGGACTCATTGAGGGCGATGGGAGTCCGGCTTGCATAAGGTACGGCATGTCCTTGTTCGGGTTTGAGTCAGATTCGTGAGTCATGTCGTAGTTGATAAATTGGTCGTCACGGTCACAAACGTCAAGTGAGCTCTGCTCATCGTACGAGATCAGGCTCGTCCAGTCATTTGCAGTACAGCTCCGCTTGTTCTGTTGCTCGGAGATGACAGATGGCGCTGGCGAAGGCATGGTGGCTGGACCACCCGTAATGACCCATTGACTCGGCTTGAACTCGCTGATTTTTGAATCTGGCAGAGGTCGTTTTCTTCGCTTGCCAACCACTTTCCCTACCATGGACTCGCTGTAGGTGCAATGCAGTCGTTTCTCGGCGCATCGTTTACAGCCTTCCTTGTTGCCATCGCATCGGACCTGTCTTCGAGTCAGACTGCAGCTCGGATATTTGCGAATTTCAATGACCTTTGCAGCGAAGCAACAATTACATGCTGAGCGAAGCTTTATTGGTTTCGTGGCCCCTGCCTGCTTTGCATCTGGCAGTGTGGGTCTAGTGCTTGTCAGATCATTAAACAGTGGCAGTCACGGTAGAAATACGTACGTTCCTGTTGTAACAGCCATGGCTCTAAGAATGCTGGTCGACGTTGAAGATTTTGCTGCAATTATTCAAGCACTAGGGAGTATCGATAGCTTATAGTCGTTGTATGTTCGAAGAAATCTACGCTAGCCGATAGAAAGTATTGATCCTCAAACACACAAGGAACAACAAGCTCTCGGGATAAAGAAAAGGCGTAAGTGGTGGGGTCAACGCGATCAAGTCACACTCCGGGGCCGGCGGAGGCGTCACACTGTGATTGAGCGCAGACGAGGGAAAATTGTGGCATTTGGAGGGATTGCGAAGATATTGTCAAAACAAAATACGAAGTTCAAGCAAAACCGTTGATGAAGAGAAGGGGTCATGGTCTGCGTTATCAGCAGGCTAGTGTTGTCAGATCCAAATAGATGTTGGAAATCGGATCTTCAGCTGCGAACGGAATCATGAACTCTCAAACCAAGGCTTCCACCTGTAGTAACGATGTTCGTCTTAGCCCGCATAGAGCTGACCTTTGTCAAAGGTCCAGCATGCGAGCTTATGAGAACTTGGCGTAATAGGCTAGTTATTTTACCAGATGGTGGCTGACGCTCGGCTAAGCCCAATGACTTGCTGTCACAGCATGAGGCGGGATAAGCAGGCATGCAAGGTGAACGCTGTCAGAACAAGGGGTCTCAGGACCATGTGGCGGGCCTTAGGCCCAGGCATTTTGAGGAGAGATTGGGTAACGAACGTCACGAGTTTATGCGCAACCAAAAGAGCGGATTATTCTAAAAGGGTAAGAGAAGAGGCCAGATCCGAGTTAGTGTTCAAACCAGGCCCGGGCCAAGCAATAAAGTCTTGACACAAGTGTGGCCTCTTTCGTAAGCTCTCAAAAAAACTACTGTATACGAAAAGGGGACAGATTTCAAGCCGTAATTGGAACGTTGCACACAAACGAGGGAGGAACAAATCAGAGTGAGGACCACAGCCAATCAACGCGAGCAGGGAGCACAAAAGGGTATGTGGCCTGAGCATAAATTTAACCTCAAGCTAGCATCCGCAAGCCAACTGGCTCCACAAGAAAAGAGCACTGCAGCAAGTAGGGTTTGAGGTTCATGGTCTTCGCACAACGTAACTCGGCGAAATTGACATGCCTTGCCGCCTGATTTGCGCGGTCAACAGCGCAGTGCTCAAGTGCTATTGCTACGATGTGGCGCTGCGAGTCTGCCATTTGGGGATTTCAAGACCTTGAGAGCAATGGGTGTCAATGCTATAGCAGTGTCAAACAATTTCATCTGAATTTCTACATACGCTAAGTTGGAGGGAGTTGCACGCCGCGGCGGACAACTCAATCAAGTAAACGACGTTGCAGGTGATCGTACTGTGCATCTGGCCACAACCCTACAGAAGGCCGCCAGCTGTTGTTCAAGCAGCGGCATGACTACCTCGCTTAGAAAGCTCTTGATTACTCCGGCTGAGCCATCCTGGGTAAAGCGGCTCGTGCTGCCCAGGCGCTGACTGCGGTTAAGAGCCGTGCTATAACATAACCTACTGCAAGTATTGGCTTCAAAAATGAAACCGTTACTAGGTGATGCGGAGAAGGGCCGTGGGCCAGATGTCCTTTACCTGTCTCATCTCGACATCCGCCAACTCGGTAGCGGTCTCGTCAAAGCATGCCCTGTGCAGGGTAACCAGAAAACTTGCCACTATCCTTGATTGGGTGCTGACGTACATGCGGCTAAAAAGCTTCGCATGCCATTACGTGATCAGGGCTATTTGCGGTCGTTGACCCAGTTGTCGGTCCAATTTCCCAGGCACACATGCATAATGTCGCTCTTATCCTCAGGTAAACTAAGAACAAACCCCGCGTGCGAATCTGCTATAGGTGATGCAGGGTATGAGACGGTGGCTTAACTGCATCTCTTCTAGAACACATCCTTCTAATGGCCGCGTAGCAAGCGTCCATTGACCGATTGAAGGACGTGCAATCCAGTGCAAGCAATCAGGTTCCTGCACAAACTGAGATCTCGATAACGAAGCAGACATCGAAGATCCATGGATCATAGTGCTCGTGTTTGTTTTGTGCTCAACTTGATCCGCGCCTCGAATAATGTGTCTGTGACGCCGTCGAAGCCAGATTTACTTCCCGCTGTCCAGAGCGCTAACCACTACATCATCGCTTCGGTAGCATCATCGTACCAATCGCAGACGTGCATGGCATCGCAGATGACATCTTGTGCCGGTCGTCACGATCATCAGGTTGCAACATGGTCACACCAGTCCTGTGACTTGTGGAGATGTATGAGGTCCTCAGGCAGGACCATATCTCAGACTCCTGCACCCCCTCTTTTGTCATCATCATGAGCTTTTTGGAATTGCCTTATCAATCCCAGAACGCCTCCGGCCTGAACAACAACATCTGGATCTTCTTCTCCATCACTATCGTCCTCCATGTCATTGTCGTATTTCCAGCTTCCAAGGTCTCCACCGCTTTGGGCGGCCTGACCGGCAGTTGCAGACTCCTTAGTATTGGTGTCCGCCTCGCGAAGGTCGTCTTCCTCCTCTTCTTTCACTACAGTGCCAATCATCGTGTCGCCAAGCCCAGTGAGAATGCGCGACTTAGCTCCTGTTCGCCTTGGACGGAGGGACTGTGGAGACATAAGTGCGGCGCTGACAGCGCCCGGCTGATGGTGAGGATCAAGCAACAGGCTTTGTGGGAGCGAATTTATTTCGCCTTTCGCGTTTTGACCACGAGAATCATGATGCAAATTCTGATGTTGACTGATCTTCGATTGATCTACGCCCGCTTGCGCTTCACGATGAAGTGTTGGCGACAGAGGGCCGGGGAATGGTGGAGGCGGGTGAAATGGCCTTGCTCGATTATTGCCGTGATAAGGGAATCGTACGTCCGTCTTCGGATTCTGACCGTAGTCATTCATAAAATTCCAATAGCTTCGTTCCAGCTTATCGTCGTTTGTAGTGTAAAAGTCGTCTCTAGCCTGAGCGGCAAGATCAGCTGAGTTGTTGGCTCTGGTGCCTGCGTTGCCTCCAGTGCCGATCTGACCAGGCTTCTTGAAATTGAACTCGGCGAACGAGCAAACATATCCAAGACCGTCGACGTGAACAGTGAATTCTCGGAAGAAGTCGATGACCCTGTCGCTGCATTTCGGCAAGCTGAACCACAGCACGAACGGAGTGAAGACCATGCTCAAAATTTCTTCCAATAGCACTATAATCTGCATCTGATAGAGTTGTGAGAACTCGGTCTTTACGTCGACCGTATGCAGACGTCCATTCCAGTGGGCTGGTTTGTAATGAGTAAACTCTATGACCTCCTCCATACTATATGAAGAGTCATAGACCATATTGTCCTCGGGGAGCATGCCTCGAGCGACTGCCCAGATCGAGCCAAAAACACCGAGATAGAAGATAGTCGTACGGCCGGCAGTTATTTCGAACCCGAGGAAGTTCTCCTGATCCAAAATCGTAGCCAAACCTAGTATGGAGACGATTGCGCCAGAGATAAATGTCACAAACCGGGCAGCTTGCACGGTCTTGTCCTTCGGAAATTGATTGATGTACCTGGTGGCAAAAGGGTGCGACATCTTTAGCCGCCTGCCGAACAGATGCCACAGCTCGTTGAACTCACGGAACTTCCATTGAGCATACACATTGTATTGCCTTGATCCAATCTGGGCTGGATCCTTCTGATATTCATTGAAGTGCTGAAAGAAGTTTTGGGCGATAAAGTAAATGATCAAAACTGGCGCGAACAACAAGCTAGTTGTGCCGGCAAATATGAAGCGCCGTTTGAGGCCTTCACTCAATGCCTTGCGATGGGTGTCTTTCAGGAACAATTGCCTGACCTGGCCCTGAGAATTAAAGACATAGTCCATTATGCAATAATTCAAATGCCACTCCAATGTTCTGGTGAAGAACTGCCTGCTCCCAATGAGCGGCAAAGCGAGTGTCGTATCGAGCACCTCCTTGTTAATCATGGCGATCATGTAGTTGTCTTTGCGCATCAGACGATTTGCAATATCATGTGCATCCATGCGCTGCTTGCTTTGCGTGACCAGAAAGCGTCTAGATTGTAGATTGTGCGATGTCCTGATGTTGGGATTCGAGTCTCTCAATGCCATCAGTCGGCCGACGACCTCTTGCCAGGAAATTGATTGAATCTCCGATTCTGGGATATTCAAAAGATAGAGGTAGAAGTCGTGTAGGTGCTTTAATCGCCGAAGGTCTACTAAATATTGAAAACACCGGCTTATGCAGACGAATGTTGTAAGCCAGAGAATGGCGTTCGGCAGGAAGCCCATGCGTGCAGTGCATCTCTTGACTAAAATCTCATCAAGCTTCGTACTGCCTTTGACCTTGCCGTAATCGATGCACTGGGTCAAGAAGAGGCAGAAGCCAATCACAAACGCCACGGTTAGCATATTGAGAATGCGCTTCAATATGATTGACCAGTAGCCTTTCAGAATGAAATAGTCATAGACATCGGCGAGGAAATTGTCAAGGTTCTCGACGTTTGCCCACCTCCACATGGCCTTCTCTTTAGGATCTGCCGTAGCCATTGTGTTTGTGCCAAGTGCTTGTCTAGGGGTTGTATGTAGGGGCAGACTCTCCTCTTCACGATGGGATCTTACGGGCGAAGGAGATCGCCATTGCAAGTGCATTCTCTGCTCGACTGCTGGTTCATCTCTGGCATTGGGTCTAGTGCGCCCTTGAGGACTATCTGGCACGCCACGCGTATCTTCGATCAGAAGAGACGCAGGTACATCGTCCTCGGGCTCATCGATTTCCGCAAATCCATGACGAGCGGCTTTCGTATTGACCCTTCTATTCTTGCCTATTCTCGCTGTCGGGCTTCCCACCCCACCGTGCCGCCTCGTGAACCCTTGGCCTCGGACAACGTTCCGTCGTGCTTCAAAGCCTGCGGGACTGTTCTGAGCTCTTGAGAGTGAGGCCTGACCATCACGGTAGCGTGGAATACTGGAAAACCCATCCTCGTCCGACTCGTCGTGCTCCTCATCGTGTTCGCGAATGGTGTCGTACACGGAAGCCGTAGCTGGATCGGAAAATGGTCGAAAACGGGCAATAAAGTTGGCACTCATTGTTAGAAGGTCATGCTACTTGAAAGCGAACGGCAGCAGAACAGAATCTGAAGACTCAATATTGTCATGATGATGATGATGATGCAGCAGGTGCAGACGGACCACGTGGACTAGGTCATGGCTCGCGGGAAATGGTGCGTTTCTCGGTGCCTGCTGAAAGCTCACCTGCTCAGTGAGCTTGCTTTTGACTAATGGGTAATGCAAAAGACAGCTCTCTGGCACCACTGGTGAACAGAAGCTGGTAAAGGGCGTTGTCGCCGACGTGTTCCTTGACGTGAGCGGAAGCACTATGAAAGCAAACAACGCAGATGTAACAGGAGCGGCGTTGTTTTACCTGCAGCCCAATACCGCGCTAGTCTGCTGCAGGGACGGCGAACTCATTCTACGGAGCTTCCGAGTCAGTTTATGGAGCCCTCCCGCCCAGCCTATCAGTGGGTTCACTCACGGAGCATTTCTGGAGAGTGATGAACTTCAGAACCCCAGACATGACTCTGGTGTCAGGGAGAATCTAGTCCATCAAGAGAGCGTCTTCATCACCGCGAGTAGGAACATGATGAGTTTCAATTTCCGATCAGACAGCACCTGACCGCCAGGTAAACAGAATGCTAAGAATTAGCTCGGGACGATAGCCAGGGTTGAACTGGGTTGGACCTATATGGTACGGCGTGCTTTCTCCACAATCATTTCAGGTTCAATGGTTCCTCCACATCCTCTGCGCAAAACCTCGTAGCAGTAGAGTACGTTCATAGCTGTCCTTTTTGACCCGACCACAGAGACAACACGCAAATACCGAAACATACTGTCTAGTGTCCTACCCAAGCGATTTGACGCACAACCTGATCATGAGAGTGCAGCACCGGCGAAAAAATTGTCCCATCACAAAATTGCTCCAATGAATCAATGAAAGATTCACACGTCAGTCATATTGAGAGAGAAAGTTGCGACATTAGAGGCTCAAACCAAGACAGAGAACGAAACTTCATCCCTCGAGGCGCTGCGCATGGCGCTGTGCTGTATCAGAGTTCTGATCTGATGTGGGAAGCCACAGGCTGCAAGCACCCTTTCAGTGTGCAAGTTCGTGATGAATTGAAGAACAGCAACAGGGAAAAGAGCCAGGATGAACCACCGGAGCTTGGAAGCTCCACGTTACAAGAACGGAGGGCGCAACGGTATGTCGCAAGTTGACCGCCGTAGCAGCCGAAGAAGAAGTGAAGTGCGACACGGCAGAGTATATGATGAGTCGTCTGGGGCGACGGTTCGTGCGGTGACGCCAGATTCAGCTGGGTCTGCTAACGTGGAAATCACCGCCCTCCCTTCACCTTCATCGTTTGTCCCCCGAAATACGGATCGTTTTCATGTGCAAGCCCCTTCTGCTTCTGTGTCAAACACCGACGAAGAAAGCATTGTTGAGAACGACCGAAAAAATGCCAAGAAGAAATCAAAGCACCGCGATACAGTGGCTTCAGACACTTCTCCAAATTCGTTCTTTGAGAAGACCCGCAAGCGTCTCAACTCCATCACCACCAACTCTAGTGCAGCTCCTCGGCAGGATGACCCATCCGTCTCCATCGGCTTTCCCTCTGTCGTCCAAGCCTCAGTCTTCCCAGATCTGCAAGACCTGAGAAATCAGCTACCTAGGACTCCTCAGAGAACGTTTTCTTCGGATACTCCCACCGCTACTGGAACAGCATCCATGAGGTCTCCGCTCATAATCGAGTCAGATGCAGATAAGATACTGAAGTTGATGAAAACACTATGCGGCCGCATGCATGGCATCCTCTTCTACCGGCCCATTGGGACTAACTCGTGGTTTTCGGGATACTGTGCGATTAATGTGGCCCCTGGGAGTCTCGTGTGCCAAACAAAAGGAGACGTGACGAAGACCGAAGTTCTCATCCCTGATCTTCGCGGTTGTACAGTCCGAACACACTATGATTTCCAGGAACAAAGCGCTCATCTCAGTGTCGTCCTCCCAGTATCAGGGTTTGGGTACCAACTTCGCCCGCCTGTGCCTGAAACATTCGAGTCGTGGCTTGCGGCATTATTATGCTGGCAGCCGCTAAAGCCAAAAGGGGTACACAACAAAATGGCGAAGCCTCAATCAATATCCATGACCGACAGATCGAATGTGGGCAACCGACGCATCTCCGACATTTCTAGCCCTAGAAGCACAGCTGTGGTCAAATCCAGTCAGTTGCTACTCTGGAACGCCGCACTTCCGGCGGGCTCGCACCGGCACCATGCAAAGCGAGTCAAAATCGGCCCTTGGGAAGAGCACAGCTCGTGGCGACGCGTCAACTGCACGCTGCACGAGAACGGAACCTTGCGACTTCTCGCAGAAGAGAACGCAACGCCGATCCGGTCCGTTAAGCTGAGTAGCCTTGCGCGATGCGCGATTCAGCGGCTAGATGAATCAGTACTAGGTGCGCCTTATTGCATAGCCGTGCACTCCCTCTACACTGTCGATACCGCCAAAGCATCGATGTCCAGTCCCATCGTGTTGT
This sequence comes from Herpotrichiellaceae sp. UM238, assembly GCA_000315175.1. NCBI lineage: Eukaryota > Fungi > Ascomycota > Eurotiomycetes > Chaetothyriales > Herpotrichiellaceae > Herpotrichiellaceae sp. UM238. The sequence continues at coordinate 28,042 of AMYF01000151.1, read as the reverse complement.
GCCTCAACTCGCGAGTGGCATTCGAGGCGTGGTTTGTTCTCCTCCAAGCGATGACGGTGCCCGAGCTGTATGGCCCCAAAATGGACTCGACTACAATGGCCAGGCCGAAGTCGAGCGACGACACTAGTCAGCTGCGCAACATGTTCAGGATTGAAAGATCCTTGCGCATTAGGATCATCGAGGCAAGGTTTCCGGAGTACGGAAGGGGCCAGAATCAGCAATTTCCCCAAAGCGCGAGACTGGCGCCACGAAGTCAAGAGAGAAGAGGTACTGACATGTACGCGGACGTTATGCTGGGCCGCGAACTACGTGCGCGCACTGTGGACAAACCGTTCTCAAACTCTATATTTTGGGCGGAAGAGTTTTGTCTACCAGATATACCTTCGATGCTTTCAAGAGTGTCGGTCGTGCTCAAGATGGGCAATCCTGATGAAAAAGAATGGACAATGACTCCGAAAGGAGACTACGACATGTATGGCGATGAAGAAATACCCAATTTTGAGGCGGTAGAGGTCGCATCACATGACCCAGTATACGGGAGAGTTGATGTGCCACTGTATGATCTCGAGCAGGATAAATTCGTCGAAAAATGGTGGCCCTTACTTGATGACAATGGCGTAGACATAGGACAAGCGCTAATCAGGCTGAGTCTCGAAGAGAACGTGGTGTTGATGGAAGCAGAATATTCCCAACTGTCAGCTCTCCTACACAACTTCGACAACAGCCTCACATCGCAGCTAGGCCAGGTTTTGGGCTCCGACCTCAAATCTTTATCCGATGTCCTATTGGATATCTTTCAGGCATCCGAGAAAGTCGAGGACTGGATCAACAATCTCGTGGAGGAAGAAATTGATGGTATTTATCGAGAGCAACCACCGTAAATGTGTTCCGTCCATATCTGACGGAGACGACACTAACTTGTCAAATAGGATTCGCATGCGCTTCAGCGGACGCATACACTCTAACGATTCATACGAATCAGCTGAGCAACGTGAACTGCTGGTCAGAGATCTAAGTAGATCTGCCACAATGGAGGCAAATCTACTTTTCCGTGGCAACTCGCTTGTCACAAAGGCCTTGGACGCACACATGAGGCGATTGGGGGGCGACTATCTTGAACACACGCTCGGTGAGAAACTGAGGAGTATTGTTGCCAACGACCCAAATTGCGAAGTCGACCCAAACAAGGTGAAGTCGCACGAGCAGCTCGAGAAAAACTGGTCAAACCTTATCGGCCTCACTAGCAGCATCTGGCAAGCGATCTCAGCATCCGTGTCAAAGTGTCCTGCATGCATGCGGAATATCCTGAAGCACATTAGGTCCTGCGCAGAAGACAGATATGGATCGTTCATCAGGACGGTCAAATACACCAGCGTCTCCGGCTTCTTATTCTTGCGATTCTTCTGCCCCGCCATTCTCAATCCGAAATTATTTGGCTTGCTCGATGGTAAGCTTCTCGCATCAATAACCAAATGACACTAACGCTGACAGACCATCCGCCCGAACGCCCGCGCCGAACCTTTACTTTGATTGCGAAAAGTCTGATTGTGCTTGCGAACTTGTCGAAGTTTGGCCAGAAGGAGCCTTGGATGGAGCCGATGAACAAATTCCTGACTGCGGCATCACCGGAGTTCAGAGCTTTTATCGAGGAAATATGCTCATGGAACGCATCCGAAGGCGTTACTCACGAGCCGCAATACCAGGCTGCAGCGCAAGTCAAGATTCGCCTACCGCCACTATCAAGAGAAGGACTACCCAGCTTGCCTTTCCTCCTAGACAGCCCTAGGTCGCTAGCAACGCTTGTCGATCTTTGGACAGAGAATGCTCCTCCTAATATCACAGAGATGGGCGTTGACGAATGTGTGCATACTTTTCACAGAATATGCCTATCGTTGAAGGAAAGGACGCGGGACTGCATGGCAACAGCAGAGACTGCACAAGAGCCGACAGGGAAGATGGAGAGACAATGGCAGAAAATGCTAAACGAGCAGCCGAAATCTCGTATCACATTGAATCCTTTCGAGGAGATGAGCGCAGATAGCGATATAACGGCGCTACCTCAGCCGCAAGATGCTCGCAAGTACAGCTCTCGTCATCTTCTTAGCGGTAGTACCCGGGGTGATGCATCCCCCGCAATCGAGGAGATGTGGGAGGCGGAATCGCCGCAGGAAGCACCACCACAAAGGACAATGACGAAACCCACCGACTCGCCAAACACGTCTTTCGAGGCTTCCGAAGACTATCGCACTAGACAGGGCTTACGGAGCAGAGAAGGGCCAGCCAAAGGCCGGTTTCTCGAGATATCGAATCGGCGGAGAGGGAGACCTGTCCGCGCTAGCGGTGACGAAAACAACCGTATCTAATGATAGAAAAGAGTTTAATGACGTATGGCACTGATGATGTTAAGGCGAGCGGTTTCGTATTCATGTATGTTACATCTTTTACTTTATCATACAATGACAACCCCAATTAGGAGCGGCACGTGGTGTCCGGGCGATCAGGCTCAGTAAAAGCACGTCGCAAGTTGAAGCCAATACTCCTTTCGGCCTAGCGTAGAAATGAGTAGCTCTGCTTCAACTCCTTCAACCAAGAAATCTAGAGTATACGAAGGGCACAAGTTGAGTGAAGTCCATTCAGTACAATGCATCATGTCTTCCGAGGGTCTACGATGGCTCTTTCGAGGGTCCACGGAAAGATGACGGGGAATGGACTGAATGACAGTCTCGAGACTTGGATATCTGGAACACGCCTCCTTGCCTGTCAACTTTTCTTCAAGCGAGATGAATAACAGGTGCTATGTCAGCGGCGGAGTATGAGCTTCGTCCCCGAGGCGCCTAGTTAGCACAGTTTCGCGCTCTGAGGCGGCCAACCATGCCTGGGAAGCATGTCCCTCACTTTGAGGTCAGGGGAGACGGAACTCTACAATGTTGATCAATCAGGCAAATTTGAAGGAAGGATGGTGTCGTCTGTTGTGAGTTTTGAAGTGAAGGTGAGTGAAGGTTTTGCCACTGTTCCGAGGTCCCAGGTGCATACCTTCACGTTGTAATCCCATCGCATCTTTCTCTTCATACCCTCTGTCCGCTTTCCCATTGTTGTTCTACGTGAAGTCCCTTGTCGACTTTTCTGTGGCCTTACGGAGCTACAGATAGATGATACGTTGTTCAATTACTCTTGAGAGAGGACATTATCCAGAAAGCGCTATCTACGTCGATTCTACAACATTAGGAATTGGCGGTAGTGAAGGTCAAAAGTCGTGTGATGAGCCACTGACTGGATCAATACTGTCCTTAGGAACTCCTACCGCCAATTCGATAAGTGGTTTGACCAGGTAGATCAATAATCATGCCTCCGGCACTGACTCACCAGATCGAGATTTCGGATGGCGACGACCCGACTGACGACCTACCACCTAGCACACTGCGCGCTCAATACTACGTTGGCAGTAGCCGTAGGACAAACAATGCTAGTATCTTCGACGATGAGTATGAAGAAGAGCTTGATTCCAGCATTCTACAACCCTCCAAGGGCCAAGAGACAGTTACTTCATATCGGAGAGAGCTCAGAGGTGTGCTAGGCAGCAATGCTCCCAGAATTGTGGGCGACGATGTTGAGTTACCATTTCTCGCAAATTGCTTTGGGCATCTGAGTTCCTCAGACATCGAAGAAAGATGGCGGTGCGTTGATTTATCAGGCTTCTGCGTATACGAAAAAGGTAATGTGCCAACAAGAGCTGAGTCTCTTCACGTTGTTGCATTGCATAGTCAGGACAAAGTATCACAACATTGTTTCGATGGGACACTTACACACGGCGATGGTTCTACACAGGATTTAAAATCTATCGATATCTTAAGTCTTCAGATCGACAATCTCGGAGGTCTCGACGAAGACCTAAAGCCGCTCTATAGTTGTTGCACTGACGCGATCTACATACAAACCCAGAGGTCGAAGCGCTACAATTGCTACTATCGCCTGAAAACACCTAAGGACGAATACAAGCCATACTACGAAAATTTTCTGTGGCTAGCCACCTTCATGAAATATATCATCGATTATCTGGATTGGGCGTCGGAAGTCAACAGAAATATTAGACTTCGGGACTTCGAGTTAGCTTTCGCTCAAAAGCTCCTAGAGTGGCATCGAGATGAAGGCAAGTTTCAGGAATGGCATAAGGCTTGCGGCAGAAAGACAGACTTTCGGTCACATCTAACGAGTCCGAACCACAGTAAATTCATTTACAAACGAGCGGAAAGTGTTGCCGATGAAAATATTGCAACTCACGGTGTATGGGCTGACTTGGGTAGGCCAATTGACGGAGCAGCATGTGAGAAACCCAGCACTCACAGTCACACCTTTGTTACTGCTCATGCCGCGCGGTGTTTCCTGCACTCCTTCCCACAATGGGGCAAGAAGCGCCATGATCTGCTCGAGGTCATCAGTCCCTGTGCGGATGTTGCCGCTCAACAAGCAGCCCGCAGACGGTTGCTCGGCCTTCGCAATAAGGTCGACCACAATCAGCAAAATCACTTCGAACAAGATGGACATTACTTGATCAGCAAAGCGGCTCTGCTACTCGAGAAAGGTAGTCTCACACGTTCTCTGCAATCTCTATCGGCTTCAGAGTTGATCGGGAAAGCACTAGTCATCCGTCTGCATACACAGAATTGCCTGCCGAGGCCTTGCACCTGTGCAGCTGAATATCGGTTCGCCGTAGCACGATCTCACTTCGGCACGGACGTGAGGGTTCGATGGCTGACCCTGCCCTCCAACACTATTTGTGCTGGGCGGGAACCGATGCGCGACCCTCTACAGCTTCGGCCTTTCTATCCTATCGGCAATGAATTGTTCTGGTCTGACGAATGCTCTTGCATCACGGTACCGCTACACGACGTAGTTGCTTCATATGATATCTCTATTGGCGAGGATCACGCAAGACCTGGGGATGAGCTGTTTGTACACCGTCAATACCTGGTCGAGGAAGCAGCTATCTGCACTCTGACTGAGCAAGACATCGATCTTTGTCCTCGTCATGATCGTGGTACAGCATTCAAGTATAGCTTACGCATGAGACCTTCTGGTCACACTGCTGAAAAAGGCAAAGGCAAAGGTATAAGCCTCTTCTCAGGCTACGGTGGGCTCGATTATGGCTTTGAGAAAGGCTCGAAAGGATGCTTCGAGACTGTGCTCGCGGTAGAGCTTGATCGAGACGCGATTCTTTCTTTTCAAGCCAACCTTAGTAATCCAGACACCTGTGAGCTTCTCAACCAAGATGTCAACGGCGTGCTGAGAGAATTTTGTTCTGGTAAGCGCGCCTTATTTAACGTTGCACATCTCATTGGAGGCAGTCCTTGTTGCGGATACACGAACCGTAATCCTAACAAGAAGAGTGAGGGTTCTCAGAGGCAGTGCTCTTTACTTGCGCATACAGTCTCTTGGGTTGAAATGCTTCTGCCAAGAATGGTTTTAATTGAGAACGTTCCTGGACTCGATCATACTAGACCAAGCGCTGCCGGTCAAGCAGTCTCTCACCTCGTCAGTCTAGGTTATCAAATCAAACTCATTACAATAAAGGCATCCGATTATGGTGGTCCAACCATCAGAGACAGGATATTCATTATTGCAACAGTCCCTGGTGTGCCTCTACCATCGCTTCCAGATCCTACGCATGGCGATAGAGCGCCTTATGGACTGCCAGTTGCTACTGCCAGCTACGCCACCGGTGATCTAAACAGAGTACTCAACGATACGTTGTTGAATGTGCTACATCCAGACCATGTTCCTGCTGAGCGATTCGAGCCTTTCCGACACAATATAATTGCCAAGATACCGAGAACTTTGCCTCCGGCGGGTGGAAGAATGGCTAATCTGGCAAGTGCGTATCCAAAACTAAACGCTTCTGAGAGAGCATGGTTCCATAATAGACATCCGGAGCAACAGGATCATAAACGAGGCACCCTGCTTCGAGTGCATCCTAACCGTCCCTATGGAACTATTACTACTGGTATCAGCGCAATGGACTCGCGCGGCGCTGCTAGCATCCACTGGGCAGAAGATCGCAGTGTGACCATGTTAGAGCTGAGAAGGTTCCATGGCATCCCTGACTCAATCGTTCTAATTGGACCTCAAACGAAACAGATTCGTCACATTGGGAACTCGGTAGCTCTAGCACCGTCGATGGTACTTGGTGGGATGTTTAGGATATCCTGGGAAGCTGCCGCAAGTGGCTCAGGTGAAATCTCAGAGGCAGATGGCTTAGGCTTGGGCTCGGAGTCTCGTTCAAAGGTTCGAGACGTTTCCGCAAGTGAAGACGAGGAACAGCGTGCCGACCAAAGTACACACTCTAGGACTATAATGAAAGAAACTCAGACTAACGACCGTCCGGACCTAGCCGACCTCGTCACAGCAACACAAAGCCGTCGCGACGTCGTACAAAAGACTGCCGTATCCGAACGAGTTTCAATCACGCCTAATGGGTCGGTGCGTATGCAGCGAGATACCAAATCTACTCTTGTCGTACGCAAACGACGCACTATATCCGACGACGAGGACGACGAGGACGACGAGGACCTCTTTAAGCGACCGCGCCAGAGCCTTAGAGACCGCATTGTGGTTAATATGCCACCGCCGCCGCTAGCGCGATCGATCGGACACACGCAGAGCGGTAAGACTGTCGAGGACGCGATCCAACTGGACTGATATGCGATCTATTATAGCACGGAGGCGGGGTGGACTTGGCGTGGCTTCGGGAGAGGTTTAGAATTGGTTAGATCACGGGTCTCAGGTAGATAGGGAAAGGAGTGGTGGGATGGCGACTAGAAGCGCAAGAAGATATCATTCACAAGAGGTGTGTATCAAAAGCAGAGAAGGGGAAAAGGTAGCTTCCCTTGAGACCAAGAGAAGTAGACAAGAGAACAGAAGGACTGGGACTGGATATCGTGGCAAGATCAACACGTGCGGCCAGTTATGCTACGGTTTTTTCCTCTAAATCCAGCGGCTCAACTTCCTCCTCCGCTACTACCTTCCTTCGGGCCTGGGCTTTAATGTCCTTCTCGATTGTCTTCCTCCAGTACTTCCGTATCCTGTCGAACGCCTCTTTATTCGCGGCCATCTCCCACCATGCCCTTGCTCTTTCAGTCTCACTGTCTGCGTCTTCCAAGTCGCCGCGCTGGTCTCTAACCACACATTCCAGCACACCAAGCGTGCCAGCGTCATAGTCCACGCCTTCCCTCTTCATCTCCCTCAGCAGCCTCTCCATCCCGTCGAAATCGCTGTAAATGTCCCACGTGATCTGAAGAAGCGTGTTGTAAAAATGGGTACTGCCCGCCAGCAAGTAGGATGTTGGTCCTAGCTCGCGGATCCGAGGGAGAAGGGCTAGGAGGAAGCCGCTGGTCGGAAAACGCGCGGCGTAGGTGCGGAGCGCGAGAAGAGTCGCGGCTGGATACAGGATTGTGATGAGCGGCAATACCTGTGTCTGTGGTGGTGTGTCTTGTAGATATGGTGGCAGATCTGTGCTGGGGATGTCGGCGAGGGTGCGATGTTGGATTGAAGGGTCGAAGCCTGGACGGTGGGTCTGGCTTTCTGAAGACGATGCGTGCAGGTTTGGGCGGAGAAGATTGACCAGAGGGAGGATTTCTGATTGTAGGAAGTGCCAGACGGCCTGGTCGGGGCCAGCGGAGGTCTGGCGTGTTTGTACTATGGCTTTGAGGCGCTGGGCGATTTGCTGTAGGGCTGCAAGCGCGTGTTCGCGGATCTGTTTCTGTTGAGGCGAGTGTTGCGAGACTGATGGGTCTAACTCGGCTTCGTATTGTGTCAGAGCATCGGGTGCTGGGGCGAATAGATTCAGTACGCGTTCGTAGTCGGTGTCGTATAGATGAGCACTTGACGGTCCAAGCGACGGCTGGGGCTGCTCTTGCCGCTGCGGGTCTTCGGCGAGCAGTGCCTGCTCATCATCAAGCACTTTTGGAACGCTGCCAAAGGTCTTTCGGATGTTCTCGAAGACTTTGCGCTCCTCTGGGGTGATAGATGATTCTGCTGCTTTGCGCTGTCTCAACTCGACTTCTCTGGCTTTGCGCTGGAGAAAGCTGATGCGTCCAGGATTGCTCGGTGGCGGTTCACTTGGTCTGATGTGTTTTGTTTCAGGCCTCGTTTTGCTTGCAACTGAGGTGAAAGTCTTGATGGCGTTTCGCGAGTGCAAGATTGTCCTCGTCTGGTAGAGAAAGGGGCAAAGAGTATTAGCACATTGGTTACCGTCCAAGTATCGTATTCGTGGCTTGACCATTGCACCCTCCGAGTTTTGGTAGAGCCTACTTTCAGCACTAATTACTGCTCGTTGGAAGACAGTGTTATGGTCATCTTAAGGAGCATGTCAATCCTGTCTCTTTTTTCATACTCTCAAAAGTCCTCATTCGACAACTTACCGGATCCGGGTAGGCGCGGCTCAACCCTAGTCGACAGCGTCACGTGGAAGGGTGCCAGGCCTGTTTCACTACTGCAAGTGGGCATCATGCCTGCATCATTGCGCCGACCTGGGTTTCTCAAGCAGGATATCAGTGACTGGTCGCCCTGACAAACTCAAATAAATCAGGAGCGTCGCGAGTGCAAACACCACATAGCTTCTGTTGCCTGCCGCTTACACCGCCTCACTACTCAGCGGTGATTGCCTTGCGTCTGCGCCTATCGAGCAGATACTTTCACATCCCGAGAAACCGAGTACAAGGTTCGAGGCCGTCCCTCCACGACTGGTGGTCGTCGAACGCGTGATTTGGTGAACCGATTGCCCTAGCTGCCTGGCTACAGTACACTGTGCAACTAAATACCTTGGAACATCGCCGCGAACCTCTTTCCATCCTTTTCAACAACTACGCGATCGTCACACCATCCTCCAACTCCTGCGCCGATTGTGCACACCTACTTGGGATCTGACCGTCAAGGTCAATTCAACCATGAACAATAGACTCTCCGGCAGTCATCAGCCTCTTCAGAGCAGCCAGTCACCTCTGCATGCGCAACACAGACCACAACATTCATTCAATAGCTCTGTACCCATCCCAACGGGGCACGGCGATGGTGATAGTCGAGGCAGAAATGGGTCGCTGGTAGGGGCACTCCAGCCGGCGGAGATGGGGAAGAGCCCACCGAATTTACCTAGCAAGAGTACGTATCGCCATGAAACCAAGGCAAGACCTTTACTCAGAGCTGGCATCCAGACACCAAGCACGTCCCGTGCAAATTCTTCAGGCAAGGCCAGTGCCAGGCCGGCAACGCTTGTCCTTTCCTCCACACTCTCGACCCCATGTCGCATCAAGCGCCATGCAAATACTTCATGAGGGTATGACAGCACCGATGCATCGACTTTCACAGCTGACATGCACAGGGAAACTGCAAGTTCGGCGCGAAATGTGCTCTTGCCCACTACCTACCCAACGGCCATCGGGTCAGCAAGGCAGACCTCGAACCGATCAGTAGAACTCGACCCTACGGCGTCAATGTCAGAGACGATGCTTCGCCGTACCCACACAGTGACTCCAACCTCAATGAGCCTTTGCTGGGACCTCTAGGCCCACCGCCACAATCAGCCTACTTCCCCGACATCCCCTTCCTTGAGGACGAATATGATACACATCAAGACCGATCGAACAATACCTGGATCCAAGTCGGACGTGGATATGAACAGCCTCCCATCGGCTCACCGCCCACTTCGCAATTCGGCTCTCCACCCAACGATGCTCTGTCACCACAACACAAGAAATGGCCCTCAGCCCTCAACGCACCTCTGCCCGCCTCGTATACAAACAGTCTGCCGAATTATGTCAAGTATGGTCCCTTTGGCTCGTCGGTGCCTGACAAGTTCGGCCTTGGCAGTCCTACGAGTTCTGCGCCCTCACAAAAAGTAGGCAGTCCGCCGACCAGAGAGCCGTCTGGGCTGGGTCGAGGCCTCCCGCAATCTCCCATCCTCAAAGTCACTCCGCTTGGCGCGTCGCCAGCTCTCATTGAAAGCAGTATCGGAGAGCGAATCATGCACTCTCAACGAAATGCGCAGAAAACAAAGTTGCCCATGTCAGCGAGCGTGCCAGTGCATGATCTTGACGAGCGATTCGGCGTCGACTCGGACCTGTCCTTCCTGCCCGGTGACCTCCATGAGGAAGTGCTCACCCCTGGCGAGAAGATGCGCCGACTATCCAGATCCGACCAGGAACTGAGCGGCAGCTTGAAACACAATTCCGAGGGACTAGCTATACCACGAAGATCATCCAATGTTGTCGGCTCGCCTCCTGCGGCAGGTAGTCCCTCCCGCTTTCGAGCCTTATTCGAGGAACAGCAACGAGAAAAGACCACGACCTCCAACGTTGGCCATGTCGGCTCACCACTCCGAGAGTCATGGATGCTCGACGGCAACTCATCCATATCTAATCGCCAAGGCATCCAGATGTCGGGCATCTCACAAGCGATGGCTCGTATGGAGCTGAATCGATCCGACTCGACCGAATCGAACGGTCTGCGATCAACCGCGCTGAGAGGTGGCTATAGCCGACAAATATCGAGTCCTGGTTTAAGTTCGAAACGAATCGATGAAGAAGGTGAAGGTGCTTTCTTCCCCATGGATGACGAGAGTACGAGACGAGCGAATCCTGCTTGGTTTGATGCACAAAACGCGACCGTGAGAAAGATGTCGGACGAAACGAACACACAAGCTGCGAATGGAGGCGTTGGTCTCGGTCGTGGGAATAGACCTATCTTTGGCTTCCTGCGATGAGGACCAGGATCACCAGACACAGGCGAAGCGAGCAAAATCTGACGGCCGATCAACCAAGTCAAGGCATTTAATGGGCGGGCCAACAGTGGTGGGTGCATCGTTCGTGTCAGGCGTTGTGGAATCCTATCTGCTGTTGAAACGACCTCATGCATCACGAGTCACGACACAAAATACGAAAAAAGAAAAACAATAAAAGCTCAAGATACCCACAGCATTATGTGAGCTATACTTTCTAGAGACTGAATAGAGGAGCTGAAATTTTGATGGTCACACAAAAGTGACACGGATGTTCTCTGGAAGGGATAGCTAGTTCTAACAAAGCGTCAAGATTGAATGTACAGTTAATACGTGCGATTCATCTCTGTTGTCCCTATTAAGCTGTGAATATACCGTTGCTTTATTAGTGTATGTTACATGAGTAGAGTATACTCACAGATCTGCACCCACAGGCTCAGGGAAAATCACGTGAACTAGGGGCGCGGAGTGCTCATTTCAAAATTGTTCTCCAACCCAGCTGCATATTCAAGCAAAATCCTATGCTTCATTTCCTGTTCGCGTCTTAAGGCATGCTGAGCGGCCGTTGGCAATGCTCAAGATGCCTTGGATGCTATTTTCGCACGGTAGCTAGGCCACTACCACAACTAAGCCGGCGATGGCAATCAACCAGTAAACTCCCTCTACCTTCACAGCTTCTCCCTCAAGCTGACACTCTGCAGCTTCTTCCAGCCAGAACGGTGACACTGTCAGTCCAAGCCTATTGGAGCGAGCCCGAAACATAGCAGCAGAGCACGCGAAGCTTTCAGCTGCGAACGCCGAGAACTACGATGTAGCAATCGCAAAGCGCATAGGAGAGCTGGGGCCCGTCACGACAGCTTTGAAAGAATACGAGGGTGTACACAATGTAGGGCACAAAACCGCATCTGTCTCCATACAAGCATGACTGAAAATGTATTAACAGTCTCTCACCGAACTGCACTCACTCCTCTCCGACCCGTCCACCGACTCCGAACTCCGCGATCTAGCTTCCGCCGACCTAGAGTCCGCTCAATCCAGCCTTCCCACCCTCGCAAACTCGCTGAAGACCTCGCTCATCCCACCACACCCTTTCGCCTCCATGCCCTGCCTCCTTGAAATCCACCCCGGCGCCGGCGGCTCCGAAGCATCAATCTTCGCCCACGACCTCCTCACAATGTACATCAACCTTGCCTCACGCCTGAACCTCCCGCACCAGCTGACATCGTACTCTCCCGACGATTCTGCCCCCGCCGGCAGCGTGGCCCTAACAGACGCAATACTGGAGATCAGCGCGCCAAACTCGTACGATCTCTTCCGGAGCGAAGCGGGCGTCCACCGCGTGCAGCGCATTCCGGCGACCGAGAAGAAAGGACGCACCCACACGAGCGCTGTGAGCGTCTTGGTGCTGCCGAGTCTTCCCGAGAGCAGCGTCGGCGACAGCGATTTGAACTACGAAGATCCCAACAGCGATTACTACGTCAATCCGTCCGAGGTGCGGAGCGAAGTCATGCGGGCAGCCGGCGCGGGCGGGCAACACGTCAACAAGACGGAGAGCGCCGTGCGTTTGACACATATCCCGACGGGCTTGGTCGTGAGGATGCAGGAGAGCAGAAGCCAGCACAAGAACCGGGAGAAGGCATGGAGCGTGCTGCGAAGCAAACTTGCGGCGAAGAGGCGAGACGAGCGCGAGGCCGAAATTGCGGATCTGAGAAGAACGGCGATGGGTGGTGTGGGACGCACCGGACGCGAAGATAAAGTGCGCACGTACAATTGGACGCAGAACAGAGTGACAGACCATCGGTCTGGCTGGGAAAGCAACAACCTAGACGACGTGCTTGGCGGAGGGACGAAGTTGGAAGACTGCATGAGTAGCGTCAGGGAGTGGATGCGCGAGGGAGAGGTGTTGGGCATGCTTGCGGAGGAAGAGCTCAAGAAGAAAAAGGAGCTGCAAGAGAATGGCAGTGGGAGGAAGTAGAACCGTCATCTATGGACAGCTTTCCGCTCATCTTCTTTACTCGGCACGGTCCGCCACAACTTGGCTCTCCACACTCTGGCAGGGCAACTAGCTCACAGCTCACAGCTCAAGACCAGCAAGTCGCGCAAAACTTGCCCAAAAGGCCCAATTAGCTTCCCTTTTATCTCTCATCCCATTCCATCCCGTGAATTCAATGAGCCCTGAAGACGCACTACAGCACCGCCTCGCCCAGCTAATCAAGACCCTCGACCATCTACTCCTGCACACACATTCCCCTTCGCATAAGCACCGACCCTCGCACCCCTGTCCGTCCCCAACCAGCCGACCAGGCATCAACTCGCGAAGAGCCCCAGGCACACGTACTCGCGCACTACGGCCGCTGGCCAAGCACACCCCACCGCCCTGTGTTTCGCGCTCTCCAGAACCCGCCGCTTGGTACCCGCAAACCCGCCCGCCCCGGTGGCCAAGGAATGAGGCAGCCCCACATCCATCGCACTAAGTCGTCGGCGGTGCCTTGTACTTGCGCCGAAAGACATGCAAGCGGCAGTGTGCGCTTCGGGAGCCTCCGCGTGCGGGTCTTCTAGCCTGCAGAGGTGTGCGTCTCGTTTGCCTTGGATTAGCCCCGTTGCTCGGCGTTGGGCGTTCGGTGCTCGAGGTACCGTGCAGACGAAAGTGGACGCAGTGCGGACGGATGCTGGTCAGTCCCTGGTGGTTTATGGGGGCTCGTACATGTCGAACGTCATTTTGTCGGGCGGCCTTTGGAATCACTTTCGCTCTCAGAGGCAGTATGTCCAGATGCAGCCAAGACAGCAGGCTCCATTGGATGCACGAAGCAGTGGGTGGCTAGAGAACATTTTTTTCTTTTGCCTTACACAGGAATAGGCGAACGACGGATGTAAGTGACTGATCTACAACCTACAGGGCACTGTCAAGACTGCAACTCAGACCTCTGCGCGGCCATTGTATCTAGCGTGTCTGCGGCTAAAATTGTAGACATAGTCTTCGTCTGGTCTCAATGTAGCTCTGCGCGAGTCAGTATGTGTCTGGCAAGACTTGCACCTGTCTCCACTGGCCCCACCAGATCCTCGTCCGGCACCACCCCTTCCCCAAGGCAAAATTCAGCACGCACCAGACCTGATACTTGCGGTTGAGGAGATTCGCTGCGACCACGCGTCTTTCTGAGCTTTGACCGCCCCGGCAGCCGAAGGACGGCGTTCCCATCCAAGTTGCCTTCAGCCAGTCGTCCATTCTTAGATTCAGTCGTAGCATCGAACAAAGCGCATAGTCTGTTTGTTGACACGAGAAAGGGTAGTCCTGTCTTTCTGTTTCAGCCGCAGGACCAATAATAGTGCCTTGGTTGTAAGACCGTAGTTGGTAAGTTCCCGAATGAGGACGTTACGACTTGCTTTCTATCCCTCTCCCTGGCCTCGACCGTCCATTGGAAGCTTGCCTATCGGTGCTGAATACGGAGTTAGATGCCGAGTATTCTTCTTTTGGTTTGTCACTGTCATCGTAAGTCGTACGTCTTGCGCTCAGCACTAAGTTAAGCACGGGGTAACCGAGTCCTGTATGGTGTCGTTGGCCAAACACACTCGTTAGGATTACTAGGCCGGGTGTCCTGACACTGCGTTGAAAACGAGTCGTGGTACTGTGCGGACGAAGCATCTCGTCACGGCATGTTCGACCACCTGTAAAGAGATATGAGATATCCACATTGGTAGAAGCAGCAAATTTACCACAGGAATAGAATTGCTGGTAGCGGAGGCGAGAGGCGTCTTGCATCAACGGCCACAAGAGATGAAAAGGCTCGCGTGTCGCTCACGCAGGCGAAGACCGTGGTACCAGCCAGCCTTGTCTCCAGCGTGGCCCGGAACCTCAGTTTGATTGTTGTCCACCAGAGTAAGCGACTTGTGTGGTGCATCATGTGCTGTTCACTAACCATACCAAGTCTGAGGACCTGCTGGCGGCACGTTTGCTCGCGTGGTTGTTGGCTGCGCCAGCTTATGTCGAAGACAGTAGTGAGGCTTTTCGAAGAAACATGACATGGTAGATCAAAGTGTCGGAAACGCACGTTTGTAACCCAAGAGATACTGCTGAATCTGTGTGTTGTTGAGCATGCAGGTCGAATACCACCAACATCTCATCAAGCCAACCCCCACCTATGCCGCAGCTGATAGCAGAGGACAGCGAGAAGAAGCCATGGCGGTATATAGGTAACAAAGGCTTATCGGAGTGGATGGGTTCTGGCCGTCATTAATCCTCGCTCGCTGATTCAAGTGTCTTTGCGCTCGAGTCATTCTGCTACTGTAATAGAAGTTCTTTGGCTTGAGAAAGAGCTCGCAAATACGGACTTCGAAAGAAGCCACCAAGTGGTCAAAGATTCGCCTTATGAGTGTCTTCAGGTTGATGACTATGTGCAAGAAAAGACATCCTGCGCATAAACTCACTGCTAAAACGATACTGTGGATCGATGGTTGCGTGTCCCCCGAACCATACGATCTCTGTGGCTTGAGGCCTTGGACGACTCTGTCAACAGCTGGTTGAGCAGTAGATTAAGTCTGGTGCCACATCCAAGAGTGTTGAGATTGCGGAAAAAGTTGGTTGCGCACATATGGAGATGCAATTGATGCCCAAGAAGCTGTGCCTATCGACAACGTTGGAGACGTCCTTACGGTATCAGCGACAGTCCAAGCACCATCCATGCCAATACTAAGAACACTAGACTCCTTTTTGCACGATATCCTGGTTCTGAAGATTCTCAAGTGCGTTTGTGGCTTCAGCAGCCCGGGAATTGGCCAACGCAATCGCGCTAGCCAAACGTATTGACGGCTCCGTCAGTGTACAGCAGGCTATGCGTTGCTTGCCGCGACCCTCTGGCTCTTGTTGTTTGTGTCATCGAGACAGATTCAGCTTACTATTATCACGCTGCTCATCACCTTCTCCTTGACGATAGTCTAATCGGTATATGTCGCTAGACCGTTCGAGCCTCGCAGTAACAGCAGCTTGACTGTATCAAGGTCTTCCCGGACCGGTCTGATATGTGTCCAAGACGTTCGGCCGTGGCAATGGTGTTCATGCAGACAGCACTTCGTAATGCTGCCCGTCCGTCCTAGCGTGTAGCATTGAGGCCATGTCGCGTAGTATCATGCCGCGGAAGGTCTGAGAGCCCACCGTGAAGAGCGTTTGAGGTCCAGACCGGTGTGCTTCACAATGCTCTACGCTGCTCTAGAACGTGTCTTATGCAATTGTGTACCCCTCAAGGCGCTCCATCAAGACGCGTCACTACTAGACTTTGCACCAGTCTAGAACTAAGCTAGAGGCCGCTACTTCTAGGATTCTGCAGCCATCCCTTTATCATGTTGTCTGCATTAAGGCTTGTGCTCTATAGATTGTAAGCCTGTGCCAGAACAAGGACATCGTGAGTTTGGGTCGGAAATAATGCATTGGGGATCTTGAGAAGGAAAATGGTCCTAGTCTTCGGCAAAGGCAGAAGCTTCTTCCACCCTTGAATGAGGTTCAAGCAGGACTCGATTCTCGGTGGCGTTGAGCGTAGCGACGTCAAGGAATCTGAGAAGCAGCTACAAATGCCGACCTTCTTCGCAGCCACTTGTTGACGGGTAGAGCGGAGATGGCTGGTCTGATAGTTGACAACTTGATGTGCACTTCGTCGGTCCGTGTCAAGCGTTTTGAAGCATCCAGTTGAAAACACGGTCTCGTAAAGGATCCCTGCAATGGGCCCCAACTTGCGCCATGATCTGCGATGCAAGAACGAAACTTTCTCAGCCCAGCAGGGCGAGAAATGTGCAGGGAGCGAAGACTAGTATACAGGGATGCTAGCACGAATCGAGGCAAATATATGTGTAAAAGATGAGAACAAGTGAAACTTGTAGCGTTTCAAATGGTGCTCTGCAAACTTAGTGGTCAGTCTCTGTGACCGCCCTTGTTGCCAGGAAGACCGGATATTCTTCTATCCCTCCTTCCTTGCAAAGAAGTCTTGTCGCTCAATTGCGCTTGAGGGAGCGACAACCCCAACACAGCGTAGTAGCTGCGGACAATCTTGGGAAGCAACGTACCAGACCTTCCAATACGCATAGTTGCGGACAGCGTGCGCATTTCCCGCGTTCTGGCACCTCCCCGATCATGCACTCCGATCATCGCCCTACCAGGTCAGCTTTTCCCGTTCCTACGTCCTACTACATCATCCAGCCGCATCCTATTTCACGTTGACCAATCATCCATCGTGGGTATCATAGCACAGCACTTGAATCCAATCTACCACTTCACCTGAGATTAACCGCAACTGGACCGTGTATCTCCTCAAACGAAACTCCATTCAATGTCAGCGTCACCCGTAAAGCAGTATTATCATCTCCTCTCAATCAATCTCGATCAGTCTGTTCTAACGACCGTGGTGTATTTCTTCTTAACGAACGTTTTGAAACGTTTCCGAACCCCCTAGTATCCCTAGCATATCCATGACTTTCCAGCGCAAGGTCTTTGTGGCGAATTGGTTCTCGAAAGGAGAACAGTTCAGTCCGAGGCACTTAGCCAAAGACTGCCCTGATGCAGTGAGTGACATCAAGCTCATGAGCTCGGAGTCTATCCGCCTTGCATTCTCAGCCTTTGGCAGTGACAACATACTTTTGCTTCACGAAGGGGTTCTGTTCCACTCTCTTGACTTCCTACATCATCTGATCTTGCGTCATGCCGCCATCAGCCTCCATAGCTTCACCTCCGTTCTGGTTCGAATACTTGACGTAGGAGAGACCAAGCGGTCGTCCACCATACACGTAACCAGTAAATTTGGTGATAGCAGTTTCAGCATTGTCAGGTGAATCGAATTCGACAACACCAGTACCGGTAGATCGTCCATTTGGCTCGTATTTGATTTCGGCTCGCTCAACTTTTCCGATCGTGGTGAACAACTCGACGAGATCTTCGTTGCTTGTCGACCAAGGCAGCTGCAAACCAGTTAGCTTGTATCTTGCTACCCGAGGTAGAATAGCTCACGTTTCGGACGAAGATGATAGGTCCGCGTTCGCCTCCACTCGTAGCGAAGTCGGTAAATGGGTTGGGTGCAGCGGGCTCTGAGGCACCACCACCATAGCCACCAGCACCAGCACCAGCACCTGCTCCTCCACCATAACCACCTCCATAGCCACCTCGACCGGCGCCGTACCCGCCTGGATATCCACCACGTCCTCCAAAGCCACCTCGACCACCAAATCCGCCTCTCATACCGTAGCCACCACCGTAGCCGCCGCGACCACTGAAGCCTCCACCATAGCCTCCAGGTCCACCTTGGAACCCACCACCAGCATTGGCGTATCTGTCCTCACGGACTTCGAGGGCTCTGCCTTGCCAATCGTAGCCGTTAAATTGTTGGATCGCATTTCGGGCGTCATTGGGGCTTTCGAAGGCGACAATACCAGTACCCTTGGGTCGACCAGTAGCGTCAACGTGGACGTCGGCTCGAATGACGGTGCCTTCCTGGGCTGTAACGTGTGAATGAATCAGAATTTGGGAGGTTTGGGTTGACTCACCAGCTCCACGAAACAAGTCTTTTAAATCTTGCCAACCGACATTGAAAGGAAGCTACCGGAGAGTCAATCATACTGTTCCAATGCTGGACACTTAGTTGCGTGGGGTAACGAACGTTCGTGATGTAAAGCTGACGGCCACCGCCGCCTGCGCCGCCTCCCATCTGATTACCATAGCCTCCCGCACTGCCGTGGAAGCCACCTCGCATGCCGCCGCCAAAATCGCCTCGTACAGGTGGACCGACAAATCGGGGCTCAGTCTCTCGATCCTAGAAGATTTGATCAGAAATGCTTTGCGTGAATTGAGCGCTCCTGTAAGCCTTACTTCTCGGACGTATACAAGTCGACCCATCAAACTTTGGTTGCTAAGCGTTGCGATTGCTTGTTGTGCTTGATCTCTTGTAGCATATTCCACAATACTGAGGGCATTGTTAGCCATCTTCGTTGTAATCAAGATCATTCGCAAAACTCACCCGCATCCCTACACGACCGAGGACCAAGGTCCAAACCGTCAATCCAACGTCCAACAAAGCAACAGGTGAAAGAGAAAGCCAAAAAGGAAGACCAGTAAAACCAGCCAAATCACACAGAGACGCCCACCTTCGACATTCCGTTTGGAAGCAGTAAAACATCGGCAAAGAGAACCTCTCCAGCTGCACCAAGGAACATTAGTCAACTTTATGTTTTCCAGCCGAACGTTGCGACGTACCCTGTCTCATGAAGTCTTTGAGGTGATGCCATTTAACGTCGTACGCGAGGTTGCCAACGTAAACCCGGCGGTCTTGTTGGGAAGACTCGCGAACTGATGCCATCATTTGTTCTTTAGCCGCAGCTCGATCTTCGAAGGATCTCGGAGGTCCGCCGCCTCTGCTACCGCTGTAGCCAGACCCAGAATATCCTCCTGATGGATTCTGAGTACCACTCATAGGACTCCTGGATCGACGATCGCGTTCTCGTTCACGGTCTCTATCACGATCACGATCACTTCGACGGTAATCTTCACCGCGGCTTCGAGAGCGTTCGCGAGAATAGGAGCGTCGACTTCTTCGTGGGCTTCGGGATCGAGAGCGCCTTCTCGGAGATCTAGATCGGTCCCTCTGAGACATTTGTTAGAGTGGTTGTAATTCGTGTGAGGTTGTAATGAGATATGGTCCTGGGTTTCAGGGACAAAATTGAGTGTGTTGGTTTACATTAGGTGAATCAAACAAGTCCTGACGCACGCCCATGCGGAGTACTGCGTATTCTTGAAGATTTCAGCTGAACTCTGGAACAGCTGTATAGTCGTCCCTCGACCGGGACCGAAGGTCAATGCTGCAGCCTCACCAACATGAGGATGGCTCGAGCCGAGGATGGATCGGCAGTGACAATAGTGAATGTTCGACTTACTATGCGACAGGTCAGCAGATTGTTTTGGGTTGTGATAGTCAAGTGACGGGATGTGTATGAATGTAAGGATGAAGTGCATGGTCAAATCGCAGAGGTAGAAAGGTCGGAATAGAACGCGCCCAGGCACATGTCACGAGGGGTTTCAAGCACACAACAGCTGGCGTGAAGGGTGCCGCAAATCGAAAGACGGACGGAGTAGAGAGTACGAACCCATGATGACTAGTTCTGATTTGCCGAGATCTTACGGCAGAAAGTGAACAGTGCGGTTCCTCTACAGTACAAGATCAGGAGCGATATGCACGAGAGAACACTGGGAAGAGACCAGCTAACAAGGTTGTCCGAAGTGGGACAGGTTCTGCAGGATCTCCTGCGTGACGCGCTGACTCCAAGAAATGGTGGGTTGACAAGCGACTCCTTGCTTTGCGCTCGAAAACGTCGTTTGTCGAAAGATCCTGCTTTGACGAAGGAAGAAAGAAGCAATCTGAGATGTAAATTAGCAGCGAACGGAGAAAGCTGAAGAGAGATGAGTGGTCGATGACAAAGTTTTCCTGGAGACGGCCGAGAGGATGTGTTGGAGGCGTAGGGCAGAGAAACGGGTCAGGGAAGCCAGCGCTCTAGGCTTAACTCTGTGCACCGTGTTCGGGTGGAGTAGGTGGTGCGCTGAGCATGTCCGCACCGCGTGCGAAGTATGGCGCTGGAAAACTTTCTTACAATTTCCGGCGCGAGATTGTACGATCTCACGCAATGGTCAGAGATCTTTCTTCGATGTAGAGCAACTCTCTTGTGCTCTGTTCAAATACTGGGACAGAGATCTGTGTGATGCCCTGTGGCTCGGTATCGAACAGATTGTTGCAGTCCCTACAAGGCTTACGGACTAGAATGGAACTGCCGCGATGGTCGAGGAAACGGCGCAAAGCGGGTGGATATGGAGACCGGAATGGAGGATAAGGTAGGCGCAAGATGGCTGGTCGCTCGCAGGTGACTAGGGTGTAGCTGCAGTACTATCAACGCTCCGAGTCAAGTGAAAGCTTGTGAAGGTCTGAGAGGGGCGCAACCTACAGAAGAGCAAAGGACACGCACCGCACTGCAGGGAGTGCTTGGAGCGGGACTCAATGTAGCAGTTGCGATCTGCTGAGACTAACCACTGATGCCGAAAGGGATGTGAGGATGGTGTGGGTGATGGGTAGGTGCTTGCAGAAACTCGAAGCCAGTGGCAAGGCGCGATGAGCACAAGAAAACGAGAGCTGTGCGCACTCTGAGCTGACGCTAAGCCTAAAGAGGCTTAGCTTCGTGATGTGCATCACACTTTCTGCAGATGGGCTCTGCGAGTGCAGATAACTTGAGAGTCCTTGAATACCGGTGCCCTCCACAAACAAGCTCGAAACCGGGTCAAACTGCATGGTCATCACGCACACTGCTCTAATTGCAAAGACTAGACGTTGCTGCCCGGGCGTAACAAAGTTTCAGCCATCCAGGAACACCAAATTCATCCGGCTTTTTAGTCAAGATTACGTTGATTACCTGCAGTGAACAATCCCTGCTCCGAGCCAAGTTTTCCTTGCGTTCGCACTTCAGCTATTCGAATAATGGACTCAAGAATACCAAGGCACACAGATTTCAGGGTATATGTGGTCTGAAAGAAGGACGAACCACTCGTCGAGTAGAGCCAAACATGACGGGATAATACCATTTCGCCTCGATTTCAGTCACAGTCGGCTTACTGCGTCGCCTACGATAACATTGCGATATTGGCGGCCTTGATCTCAATTTTGGCGGTCTCGATTGCTTATGTTCGACCGACGCGAGATGGGCGTCTTCGCCGAAACTCGTTAAGCCTCACAGGTAATGCAGGCAAGCTGTTATTGTGTTTATCTGCCTTTCTTTTACTACGATGCTAGCGGTACATCAATGCGCGTGCGCCTTTTTAATGATCATCTTCTGTCACGGGTTTCAATGCAATTGCCTTAGTCTGATAGGCAAGGGTAATCGCCCAACTGCTGTAAATTCTTAAGTGGGAGTGTTGCTGCATAACACGCATGTGCAAAAGTCGGGTTAGTAACAATTCTGCTCATCCAGAATCTTCAGCACTGGGGCGGACAGGACAAGGACAGTGCATTGACTGATCCGTCGTAGGAAACGACGTTGTACTGCGAAGTATCAAGCTCGTTTTTGGGTCGGCATTCCCATCTCCTTTACGTTGTGCATTTTAGATGCGGAAGTTTATGGACCGCCCACGACGGGTGGCAAGAGCTTGCGCAATGTGCAAGCCATCGCGAGATTAGACTCTCCTAGGCGCCGCTTGGCTCGTTGATAAAGCACTAGAGCGGGCCAAGCTGCTTACCGTGGCTTTACCCGCATTTTAGCTTCCAAGCTTGAAGCTATTACTCCGTGCCGTGCTCGCGATCCATGGCCTGATCTGGTCTCTCAAACTTCGGTTTCGTAGGCTCTTGACAAGCGAGACTGAGCAATCAGTTCTCTCGCACTCGGCATGCCGTGGATTTTAGTCCTTAGATGCTAGAGTTCCGTATCCATCTCACTTTTGCTGTCGAATGCGTCAACGATGAGCATATATTTCAGCCAGATTGAACCTTTTCAATTGCTCGTAACTTTGTTTGTACAACCCCCAATTGGTGTTATCGACCACGCAGATGCCTACCCACCCTCGATATACCTCCACGATTACTCCCTTCTCGTACTGCTTTAAATCAACTTTGTGTTTCTGTTTGCCCAGCTCTTGCACTCGACCGGCAACGAGGTTGATGACAGAGCCACGATCCAGCTTATCGTTGTTCCGTATTGTTGGTCTGACTGAAAATGTGGTGCTCTTGACTTCATCGCCTCCAACAGGGCCGAAGTGAGCTGGGAGGACGTCCTCGCAAATCTTCTCAAGGCCCCGACTAAGCGCCTTTCCAAGCATACTGACCGGCGTCATTCGCTTGATATACCTACTCTTTTGTGCAATTGTCGGATCTGCGGCGTCTATGCAGAGCTTATGGACGATCGCGACGGGGTCGAGTGTTGACTCTGATGGAAACTGGAGAAAGGAGACGCAGGGAACATCCAATGTGATCAGCTGCATTTTCTTGGAAGTGCTGTCCTTTGTTGCGTTTTTGGTACTGTCACCTCTGAGCTCCGCAAGCTCCGATGCTATGTCGGCTTCGATATCGCTGCCGGCTGCAACCTCCGATGATTCTACTTCGAGTCCCTCGCCGCTTGAAAATTGTTGAGCGATTGCATTGCCGCTGGCCTCAAATCCTCCATGCTCCTCTCCCAGATACTGTTGGACTAGGTCATGAAGCTCTAACAGGCTCTTTTTCTCACGCCCCATGTCACATGTTACGAAAATACCCCTTCCACCTGTACCTATCACAGAGGGCCGAGAGAAAACCCGTACACTCTCTGGTTTCTCTGAATTTGCGCGATACGAGTGATGCTTCCCATCGATATTACCCTGTCTTGTAGAGGCGGCCTTCTTACTCCGTCCACGTTTTTGAAGATCAGATTTAGTTTTGTCAGCACTGTCAGCTTCCAAAGTGCTTGTTGAGTCTTTATGATGAGTCTCAGGGTCAGGTGCAATCCTCGCTCGTTTAGAGGGGCGCTGTTCTGGCTCCATTCTGAATTGGCAAATGATGAGCCATGCGTTAGGACCAGAATTGCATTGAATTGGTAATAATGCCAAAATTTACCCTATCAGCTCTATATGTGCCGCTAAAAGGTGAGGGAGGTGCTGCGGAAAAAGCTCGAGGCAATAGAGTGATTTTCATAGTCACGTGTTGTTCACGGATTTGACTTGACAAACTAATACGTGGCACCACGGATGAGACAAAATTTTGTGACTGCTGGTCACAACACACCACAAACTCACGACGAAGATGTAAGGGAATATCAGCAGCAGTGAATATGTCTGATATACAAAGTATAAAATCAATGGGACACTCGGGGTATGACTTTTAAGGCGGAAGATGAGCATTGCTCAAATCGTTTGCTTAATTATTGATTTTTCCACACTCCTGGAATTTATGAACGTTTGGAATACGTCCGCCTAATGTTCCCAAATAATGCCAAAGCTGGGTATAGAGCAGTTTAGATTCGTCACAAAACCCCCGTTGTCCCCAGGAAGATAGCCAAAAAGCTCCTAACGTCGTTTCAATCTGCCATAAGAACTCCCAAGCCTATCGCATTAGTTTCGTCATACTATACCATCATGAAGTCTGGAAACAGACGTCAAAAAACTTCATCAACAGCTCGTGACCGCTTCGTCGCCCCAACTACTATCCTGCATAAAATTGCTCCAAAAACTTTCGCCCGGGGTGATCTGACCTGATGGCAGGCTATGCGGGCTGTGGGCGTCTTTGCCTGGAAGGTTCAGGTGGTTGAGACCGAGGGGATCCATCCCCGTACTTGACATGCTACCATCTATTGTTGTAGCCGGGTTAGAGGTTGGCGTAGCTGTCAGTGATTCTGCCTGCGTTGTTAAGGCAGAAGGTGCCAACGTCGAGGACATCCCTTGATATGATGATGGGTGCATCGGAACCGACTTCAAGCCTTGATGCACATCGTTTGCCCAAGGATAGTACGGGTTCTCCATAAGGTGTTCGGAACCATGCATCAATGCCGCCGAAAATGGATCATTGGGATCCATTGATGGCGTTCCCGCCAGCATCTGCTGAGTCTCTAAAGGTAACGTGGTTGTGAAAGGACTCATATTCTGCCAGTACGGATTGAATGGTGCTTGTAGAACTTGTGCGGACTGGGTCTCACGAACGGAATCAGGATCTGACTTCAGACTGTTCGTGTCAATGTGGGGGACTGCCGCGGGTGTAGACATTCTCCTATGATCAAGACCGTGCGTGCCAGGCATCGATGGGTTTTGAATATTGCCCCGCGGTAAAACGGCTGTGGAATATGCTCTTCCGTGATGGTGTCGGAAACCGGAATGGTGAGGCGACGGATAAGGAGCCTGTCGATAAGATCCTGGCGTTGACGCACTTGCAGACATAGGATGCTGTTGCTGCTGTTGGTGATGCTGCGATGTTGGCGATTGAAACATGTTCTGTCGGGGTTGGTTGTAGGGCATTTGCTGATTCCCAAAATTTTGAGCGTATGGATTATTCACCATCTGTTCGACGGCACTACGCATGGCGACCTGGTTGGTTAGGTAGGCTGCCAACCGTCGGTTGAAATCCGCCGAACCAGTCTGAAGATGAGCGGTTAGGCGCCTGTACTGCATGGGGAGGTCGTCGTCCTCCTCTTCATACATCTCCTCGTTGATGACATCTTGTTCGGTCACGCGCAACGACCGACCAGTCCGGCGCTTGTGGATCTCTGATGCTCTGCGAGCAGACTCAACGCGGGCTTCGAGGCTACGATCGCTTCTCCTGGAAGCTGCTATATATGCTCTGTCAAGCACGTTAGAACCTGGGACGGCAGCTGATTGAGATAATGGAAGCCTTACCTTTCTTGATTCTCTTCGTGAGTCCTCTCGGTCTTAATCGCCTTCGCAGGCGGAAGGGTCCTTGTGGGAGGCATGTTCTGATAGCTTTGTTCAGGCAAAAAGCCTACGAGTCGAGATGCTTGCAATATCTCGGTCCGGGCCGGCGAGGCGCTATATGACGGTGTAAGTCTGCTTCACCGTTTTTTTGTGATGAAGTGATGTCGAAGTTGCCGTTCAGGGACGAAGTGAATAGTCTGATGTGCTTCGGTGTGGTATCAATTCGAGGGTGGCGCTGTCAGAAAGTTGAGGTATGTGTGTGATGCCCTAGACGGTAGCTATTGGTGCTGAAATAGACGGTATGTATGCTAGAGATGTAATCACCAATGATTTCCTGGTGGCGGCAGCGCTCTGTAGCAGAGGTAAAGCAGAAGAATGAAAGTTATGAGGAGGATGGGTCAAACGCTGGTGTATGAATGCTTGAAAGTGAGTAAATGACTAACGGGATCACTCCTGGGCAATCCAAGGTATCGGCTCTAAGGTTTTGTCGGAAATACCAGAGGATATGCTCCTGGTTGACGATCCGGCTAATCGTATCGATCGACAAAGACGATATCTCCACGCGAGATCGTTGCTGTACAAATAATACGGTGGTTGAATAAAGGGCGGGAGGTTGAAGTGGGATCCATGCGATCAGAGACGGGAGCCGGAAATATTGTTGAAGTTGGCCAGATTCCTTCAGCGGGCAGCTGCCAGCGTTGAGGATTTTGGACAGTCAAAAAGAAATGAAAGGTAGGTGTAGAGCGGAGCAACGCAACGCTTATGCCGACTATTGAGGAGAAAATCACAAGGAACGTGATGATATGTACCACACTTCGCAAGTACGTTGGAATGACTGTAAACGATCGTCTGAGAAGACAAGCAGAACGATGGTGGCGATTCTGCGGTGCTGGAAAGTGGAACGCGTATAACACGAGATTCGCGAAGCGGAGTCGTATGGAAACCTTCTCTACGTTCGAGTCGGCAAGCATGTTTATGGCTAAAGCTAACGATGGGAAATAGAGCCGGACTCCGCAGGTCTACCCTACTGTGATTGGTTTTGCTGAACTCGTCGCCTGGACACTCCGCACGGCTAGGGTCAGATCTGGCATCGTTGAAGCGTAGGCACAAGGTTTGAGCTCAGATCGTGCCTTGCAAGGGCCAAGTGACGAACGTTGAAACTAAGATTGGCCAGTATGGCTGTTGGCTAGCGCCGAAACAACAGCGTTGACCGCGGCTGCGAGTGCGCAGAAACAATTCCCTTTCGTCGAAAATGAGGCTTAGACTTTCGTTCGTTGGCAGGCATGAGCTTCCGAAGCGGGGATGGGCTGCACCCAAGATTGAGCTAGTTCATTGAAGGAAGCTGTGAACTGCTCTCCTAAGCAACCTTCGTTCTTGGCTGAGGGGTGGAGAGATGGCCTGAATTGACCCATTGCCCTTTGCATCGCAGCTTGATGGGCTGGACAGCACATATATTTTCTGTCGCCAGTTCAAGAAACCCTGCTCAAAGTGCTGGCCCGAAGTCGCGAAATTCTTGCTACTAGATGACTCCAATTCGCTGCTACCAGTTCTAGTAGTTACTAATCAGTCACGCTGCGGTGACGAAGACCTGATCCTCGACGGAAGAGGTGTCACGGAAAATGACTTTGCCATTTCTTTGTTTCCTGATAGTAGGCAGAGGAAGGACACAAGCTCGTGTTACTGGGCCTGTGATGTCGATCTAGCGGAGAACATCTGGACGCAGGGCTGCCTTTTCCTTCAGATCCGTTGGCAGATCCGCATCTGCGAAATTTTAGTGCCAGATCTTAGTTTGTCCTTTCACAAAGCTGTGACATCCGCGTCTGGAGCCACGCGATCTGTGATATGACGACTCTGCGGATATCCTTAAGTAAATCGTGGTCTAAGGAGGCAACGGCAGTCTCGAACAGGACCGGATTCAAAATGCGCCAGTATCTGATGCTATGTTTCAGGGGCATCCTCATGCCTGTGCTTCATTTCCGATCGACGTCATTTGCATGGTAGTTACATCAGATCGAATGGCGAGAAGCTCCAGAACTGCTGAGCTTTTGGATGAACAAACCGCCGACTGTCGCATAGTGGACGAGTTGGTGCTAATTGACGCTCTACAGTGCGGTACGGGGTACCGTCGATTTTGTTCTTCCCACCGGCGTTGAGCCGCCGGATCTTGTTTCCGACTCGATCCTATCTCCTTCTTCTGTCGCAAATCCAGAACGATATGTCAGCCTGGGTCTTGCGTACGAGGGACAACGGAGTTACTTCGTCATACCTTATGGTAACCCTGCGAGCTCCTTATCTTCTTGCGACACAACTCAGTGATCGTGATCCGTATTTCACTGCTCCATTCCAGCTCAGCTAACAGTGCACGCTAAATTTTAGCCTAATACAGTTTACTCTCAGATCGCCGATCTTGTAGCAATTGCCTGTCGTCTTTGCGATTCCCGGCCGTCCGCTTTTGAATACGCCATACGGAGGCGCGTCCCAAAAGTAGCGATTTAGAGTTTTTGTATGGCGCGACGCTAATCGTAGCCGTCTCTTGGCTGCGAACAGTTTTGGTGTGATTCCTCACCAAATCTGTGTCCATTTAGGAGTACGGTATGAAATCAATGGTTGAGGTTTCGCATATCGCTTGTATACACCTATATAGCGAAATACCGTGGTGTCAGTACTATTTCCTTGCCTATGAACACTATTCTGAGCGTTCTTCATCGCTACCAGTATCGCTATCGCTTTCTTCGCTATCAGATGAGTTGAAATCGTCGTTTGCACTATTAATGCTTGCGTCGGTATGAATCCAATCCTCTTCTGGTGTATTGTCGTCTCGATCATCAGGGTAGAGGTATTTGTGCGGTGGAAGCTTACCTTTGATACGTACGCCTTTGTAGCAT
>AMYF01000150.1:0-74550 GCA_000315175.1 Herpotrichiellaceae sp. UM238 | reverse complement strand
ACTGAGCGCTCATTCCTAGTTTAGACAATTACACATTCCTTGTCAGATTTCACAACCGTATTTTCTACCCACCGAGCAATAAATACGTCCTTTTGGCGGAGGATTCTTTCGCGTGCATTTTCGCCACGACCTGTCTTTTGGCTGGGCGTTTCCTGTCATTGTACTTGCCTGCGCCTGGGCGCCAGACGATCGTGTCTTCCTTGACGATGCGTACGGGAAAAGCGTTATCACTGAGTTTGAAACTTCCGATAGGGTCCTGGTTGCGTTATTGTATACCACACTAGGCATCGGGCGAATCTACCGTCTCCTGCGCACAAAGGTCAAATTTGTGCAGAAGTTCTGAACGTCATCTATCATCACTTCATTCAATGGCCTGAAATTCTAGACAAGTTCCCCTATTCGTTCAGTCTCTATCTCATCGTGAAAGGTAACGTCCCCGCAACGCTAAGATCACACAAGCACGCGGTGCCCTCAGACCTGAAACGCATGCCCACACAGCGCTATGAAACTCTTGCTTTGGCTATCAGGGTATCTCAATGCCATACAAATATCTTGATGCCAGGATAATCTTTAGACACAACTCCTTCATATCATCACATCGTAGACTCATTTAGCGTTCATGTGTTGTGCGAGAATGGACGCCGTCTCTGGCAAAGCCAGACCATTTCTCTGCTCCTGCCCGCCATCCATGCCCTGCGCCAGCTGAGCCGACACTCTATCGTTTTCCACTGTCAGACCACCCAACGTGCTCATGTCTGCGAGTGCTGACTCGGCCTGATCTGACAGAGCTTCACTCGGTATTGCTGCGCCATTAAGTGTTTTCGCTGAAAATGTAGGGTTCAAATCTGCCGCCGCCCCATTCATCCTCGAAGCACTGGCCGCGTTCTCAACATGAGCTAATGGTGAAATTTTCGTGGGAGAGGCGCCATGTATGGCGATCTTGCGCTCCGCATTCCCATTGATCAGCGCTCGTTTCCCATACGGAAGCGTGACGATCAGGCTGTCCGGCGTCCCACCTTCATCCATGAGCTCATCCTCCGATTCCTGCGTGTCGTCCACTTCAGACTCGCTCTCCTCGTCCGGCTCGTCCTCATTACCAGACCACTCGTCTTCATCCGCGTCGGCACGACCGTCTATGTCTGTCTCGCTCTCCGTTTCAAACCCATCCGCGTACCTCCCTCTCGCAGCCGCAGCTCGCTTCGAAGGTATCGACTTCCGTATCGGCCTCCCATTCGCTCCCACAATCACATCATCCATGTCCTCACTCCCTATGGCTCTCATCCTCTCCCGGTCAGCCTCAACTTCCCGTCTCGCATCCATAAGCATACTCTCCCCGTACATCCCGCCCAATCTACTCTTGACCTGCCTTCCGCTAGCCGTGACCATAGGCCTTGGGTCCTCAAACGGTGTGCTCCGTCCACTCGTTACTGCCCTACTCTCGCTCTCATCCTCATAAACATTGTCATCAAAGTTATATCGCATCCTCTTCCCTCTCGTCCTTCCCTCATACATACCCCCGTAGTCCAATCCGCGGGTAAACTGCGCCTTTTTCATTGCCCTATACTCCCGTCTCCGCCTCTTCTCCTCCCCTGCCTCCCACCGCGGCACCGCCATTCGGATCTTTTCCGCCAACAATTTACCATTGTTCCCGGGCATCTCAGTCTCGAACTTCTCGGCCAGACTCTTCGCCTCGTCAATGGAACCCGCTACGCTGAACCATGTATTTGTTTTGGATGTCTTGCCGTCGTTCTCACGGTAGATGCGGAAGTGCGTATCCTCCTGACCTTCGATGAGGTAGTATTTCCTCCGCCAAGTATCGCTGAACCAAGGTTGAACTGCTTTAGGTTGATTGCGGTCGTCTTCGCGGCGGGTCTGTTTGTAGGCTTGTTTTAGAGTGTCTTTAATCGCATTGGAATTACTCATCGACCAGAGGACGAGGGATTTGAGCAGGACGAGCTGAAGTGGAAATGTGTTAGCAATGATCGGCCGTTTACAGGTGTCTGAGGCAGTCTTACTCGTTCTTCAGCGATCATTGTCTTGAAGCTTTTGTCTCCCCTCAACGGGTTCTGACCGTCCCATTCCCTTGGCCATTGATTTTTGAATTCGGATATTGCGTCTTCTAGTGCTCGTCCATAGTGACCTCGTTCCACAGGTTTCGTTCTGTTCAGACACAGCGACAGCAACGCACAGAGTAATCTTTCTACATTCTCGTCAGGCTGTTCACTGCTCACGCCTCGTTCAATGTCTTGTGGTCCGTAGTGTGGTAGAGAGGCAGCGAAACACTCTGAGAATCGGCTGCGAAACATGACAACGAACGCGATCGCGTCCTTGTCGGCAAGAACATATTCATGAGGTGGGCTTGGTGCGCGTGCTGGTGGTTCGGGACTCGATTCCTTCTTTTTCTGGTCTTTAGGCGTTGGTTTGAAATATTTGTTTAGACCTTTTTGTACAGGCTTGGTTTTGGAGTTGTCTTTTGGACTCGGCTTGCTGGCTTGTTTTTCTGCCATCTCGGCTTCGAGTTTCGCAGCTACGTCTTCATCGACGTCGGAGAGACCAGAGGAGAGAGAGGAAAGATCACTGTCTGAGTCGTCCATAATTTAAAGTGCTAAGCACGCGTTGCGAATGAACTGGGAAGGTGTGAAGGTGAAGGTATTGCTACAGCGCGACGTGGAAGGAGCACATAAAAAGGAACACAAGGCGAGGACGAGCAAAGTGGTTGAGTCGGATGCGCAGGAACGATGATCATATTTCGCGGCTAACCTAATGATATATGACTTGGCGCGACTTGACCGTGTCGATGGATGTCGATTGGCCAGCAATAATCCATCAACTCTCCTTTTCCGTGGCACAGCGGGCTGGGAGGATCATCCACGACATCCTTCCTCCCTTCCCAAGCCGTTTGCATCGAGCCAAATTCGTGGGCATGGCCATCCATTGAGGCTAACGAAAGTGGTGTGCGGAATTGCGTGTTCGGTGCTTTTGGGCCGGAATGAGGGGTTGGCCTTTACATTTTCTTGCCTTAGCCACGAAATGCTCTGGTCTTCCATGTCTGACTTGCCATTCGAGTTGCTGTTTACCACGTGGCTGTCCTTGCAACATTGATGCCTCGTGGATAGTGCCTTTCGCGATTTCCGTCTGGATAGAGGCTTGCTGACTGGATTCGGCTGGAATGCTCGGGCGCTTTCTGATTGGCTTGTGGAAGAAAGCGCATCTTGCCGTGGCAAAAAGACATAAATGGTGTGTTATGAAACTTACCGTAGCCAGCTCAGACATCGCGCATCTGAATTCAGCAAGCTATGAAAAAGATTGAAAATTGCGCTCTCGAAGGCGATTTTAGAAGGCTTGATCTAGCAAGCTCGAAAGCTGGAAAGCTCGAGAACTTGCATAATGGTGATGGTCCCGTCTGCGGCAAAATACTCATGTCTCAAGATGTTGATTCGAAGCCCCGTGCCCGAAAAAGTGTAATGATGATTGGGTAAAACTGCTCTCTTTGCAGGGCGAGACAGGTGAGCTCGAATTTTTGGCTAAATGATCACTTGAGTTGCGATAGTGTTTGACAAGGCGATTCGGAATCTTCTTCAGGCATTCATCATGCAGAGCACCCTGCACCTACCTGGGAGTGCTTGGAGAACTATCTGTGCTCGCCAAGCATTTCGCGAAGTCTGAAACTTGACCACCCGACTAGATAATCGCTCTCGTCTGTTCACCTCCAATAGAAATACTTTGCACAGCGATTTCGAGTGTGCATTGAGACGCAGACGTCAAGGAGAAGAAGGTAAGCTGGGTGGCGACATCCAACGACAGGGGTAGATTGACTGATTCGACATCAATACATCCAACGGTAGAAATAATGAGTCACTGTATATCGTACTGTATGCGCAACTAGGTATGTAAAGTAGCTGTCTTCATATGGTGAGATTGATGAGAAGAAGAGTCGTCGGAGGAGGAGAGCTCCGCGTCTTTCGCCAAGGCTAAAATCACGTGTCGCCCGCACATACCGCAGCCTTGACTCTCTTCGCCGACGATTTCTCACAATCTTCAACACAAACTTCCATCACTTCGACGAAGGTTGCAGAGTGAGTTTAGACTCGGAGGAGACAAAGAACTATACTGACAATTTGAGCAGCATGGGTAGGGTCATTCGCAACCAGAGGAAGGGCCGCGGCTCAATTTTCAGTACGAACAATTCAACTTCTGAATAATGCGACGAATCTGACAATGTCTAACAGCTGCCCACACAAGACTCAACAAAGCACCGGCCCAATTTAGACAACTCGACTTCGCCGAGAAGCATGGTTACATTCGAGGCGTAGTGAAGGACATCATCCACGATCCCGGCCGGGGCGCACCACTCGTCAAGGTCTCCTTCCGCAATCCATACAAGTTCCAAGACCGAGTCGAGACATTCATCGCAAACGAGGGCATGTACACTGGTCAGTTCATCTACGCCGGAAAGAACGCCACCTTGACCGTTGGAAACGTTCTGCCACTTGGCGCAGTCCCAGAAGGTACAGTCGTGACGAACGTTGAGGAGAAGACCGGCGATCGAGGCACATTGGGTCGAACGTCAGGGAATTATGTCACCGTCATTGGTCACAACCCAGATGAGGGCAAGACTCGAGTCAAGCTCCCATCTGGCGCAAAGAAAGTCGTCCCAAGTTCATCACGGGGGATGATCGGTATCGTCGCAGGTGGTGGACGAACAGACAAGCCACTTCTCAGTACGCTACTCGAGCCGGATCCAGATGAAGAATTTTTGCTAACAAATTGAACAGAGGCATCCCGAGCTAAGCACAAATTTGCCGTCAAGCGAAACTCCTGGCCAAAAACTCGTGGTGTTGCCATGAACCCCGTCGATCACCCTCACGGTGGTGGTAACCATCAGCACATTGGCAAAGCCTCCACCATCTCCCGGTATGCCGCTCAAGGTCAAAAAGCTGGTCTCATTGCTGCCCGAAGAACTGGTTTGCTGCGGGGTACTCAAAAGACCAAGGAGTAAAGTTCTTGCTATTCTATACATGCATATTGATAGGGCAGACCCGAGGTATTGCTCACGAAAGATGATATTCAAGACGGTCTAGATACAGAGACCACCTGCTCGAGCACCAGGTGACAAAATCTCAGCTTTTCTCCAAGTGTGGTCGAGAAAGCTAAATGCTCAAATTGACATCCATTGTGCAATTTCCGAGCGACGATCACGAGATGGCGGCGTACTGCATGTGTACATCGTGGACGATTTGAGATTCGCGCAGGAAGGCACAGATATGAGTCTTAAATACGAACTTTGAACAAGGCTTGTTTCGCCCAGTATTGTTTTCATCTCAGAGAAGCCGTGCACCACGCATGCACGCGCTTGTTCCCGGGTCAACATGCCATGCTGAGACCTTCATTTACGTGAATCCGCGCACCTCGATGAGAAGCCATTGACCTCTACTAACGTGTTCAAATCGGAATCGCAACAAGTAGAATCAGACTGCTTGTCAGAATCCCAATTTTGGATTGTCAATAATTTAGATCTCCCGGCTCAAGGATACAGATTGAAGTGGTTCGGGCATATCAGCATTCCAGAGTAGTGGCTGGGAAGACACAGCTTGCTTTTGCCAGAGAAAAACGCGGCTTGCGGCTTCTGTTGGACGATGGGGTCTGAGAGCACGACGCGGCGCCACTAGCAGGTTCGCGCGACAGCCCCTGTCGATTGTGCGGAGCCTGTCGCAATCGTGACGGAGCAGCTTCCCCAGCATGAGATGAAACCTGGCGAGCGCATCGAAATGATGAGATCCTGGTAGGTAATGGCAACCGCCATCCAACCGCTCTTTCTTTTCTCACCCTTTCGCGGATTTTGTCGTCTCTGAAACAACGTCGAGCACCGCCGTTGTCTGTTTGAACTGATTTGCATCTCCATTCACGCACGTCGCCCTGCGCTGGTTTCGCGACTTACCACATTCGTTGTCACGTTCATCCTTTGTTTGCAGTCGTAGCCCAGGTCATTTACATAGCGCACGGTCGACCTCAACTTACTCTTCTGTATCTCTGACTTCCCACTCACCACTTGATCTACGAGCAGATCCCAAAATGATTGTCAATAAGAAACTCGATCGTTTCAAGCAATGGGCAGGGGAGAGGATGGGAGGCGAAATCAAGACCAACACGACCGAGCACTTCAAAGCTCTTGAGCAGGAAATGGAATTGCGGCAGCATGGCATGGAGAAAATGCAAGAGTCGATGAATGCTTACGTCAAGGCTATTTCGAAAAGGACGGAACACGAGAAGAAGGACAAGAATCTACCGATCGCATTCATGGGAGGGAGCATGGTCAGTCACGGTGAGGACTTTGAGCACGAGTCGGAATTCGGTCAATGTTTGACCTGTAAGTCATCTTTGTGGAAAGAAAATAGACCACGCTAACGCCTGCCAGCATTCGGACGCACTCAGGAACGTCTTGCTAGGGCTCAAGAGGCCTATATCGTTGCAGCCACTAACAGCTGGCTGGATTCGACCGACCGCTCGCTGGTACAAATGAAAGAGTATCAAGCGTCGAGAAAGAAGCTCGAGTCAAGGCGCCTGGCCTATGACACAGCGCTCGCCAAGATGCAGAAAGCCAAGAGAGAGGACTTCCGCGTTGAGGAGGAACTGCGATCACAACAAGTCAAGTACGAAGAGGCAGAAGCAGACGTCGAGCGACGCATGTTTGAGATCAAGGACGCCGAAGTCGACAGCGTCAATGACCTGACCGCTTTCCTTGAAGCCCAGCTTGCCTACCACGACCGGTGCAGAGAAGCCTTGCTGCAGCTGCAAAATGAGTGGCCGGCTCGTACTGCTCTTGGACAGCACCAGGCCAACAACAGACCTGGTCCGATCAGATCGCGGTCAAACACCGTCAGATCGTATGTCTCTACACCCGCCCAGCAAGAAGAAGCAGAGCTCAGGCCAACCATCAAATCGCGAACGACATCGGCACGCTACACTGAACCGCAGCCAGCTGAACTT
The DNA here is from genome assembly GCA_000315175.1 of Herpotrichiellaceae sp. UM238. Taxonomy (NCBI): domain Eukaryota; kingdom Fungi; phylum Ascomycota; class Eurotiomycetes; order Chaetothyriales; family Herpotrichiellaceae; species Herpotrichiellaceae sp. UM238. The sequence goes on along the minus strand of AMYF01000150.1, from coordinate 67,563 downwards.
GATCAGCCACGAGCTCGACCGGGTTTGGGGCGCTCTACCACTTACCAATCGACCGGTTACAGTCAAGAGAGACGAGACATCTCGCCTGTGCAGTCAAATCGCCTGTCTAGAGTACCAAGCGATTCATTGATGATACAGTCGCAGAGATCTAACCTTAGGAAGGTTGATACCATGTTGAGCCAGCAAGATGTTTTCGCAGACGATTCACCTCCCACACCACAAAGCAGTGGCTCACAGACGCCTCTAGGTGGAAGAAGGCCCCCTCCACCACCGCCGCCTTCACGCGCATCGAAACCTGGCGGGATTGGAAAGGCGGCGCCTCCACCTCCTCCGGCGAAGAGGACACTCATAGCATGATCTTGGCACGTGTAGATAGAGCATAGCACATCTTGATGACAGGTGGGGAAAAGGACTTGGTGTGCCCTTTCCATTTGCAGGCAGTCTTTTGAGAAACACCCGGCATTGCAGCAGTTTAAAAGCGCAAAGTGGACGCTCTCTCTCGTATCTCCATTGCAAATACATATTCCATGAACCGGCGTTTGCATGCAGCGCCCGTAGCATACGGATTTGATGTAGTGTGCCAAAGTAGAATTCTCCTGGCGGATGGGGAAGATCACGTGATAGAACTCAAAGTTGGCAGAGTTTGGTCGCTTAGTGCGGTTTGCCTGCTCCGTACTCCTCGTCTTCGCAGGCCTCTTTAGCGGTTCCGTCGTTATCGAACTGCGATCACAGAAACGCGATCGCGTCGCCGTTCATCACGATTCGATCACGCCCCCATCCACAACTGTCGAAGAGCCACGATAGGATTTGTTTTGGAACACACACCAGTCACTCTTTTGTCCAACTCTGCATGTGAGTCAACCTGATTATCCGCCCACCACTCCAACAAGCGCAACCACCATGTACCATGCGCCAAGTGGCCTTGCCAGTTGATCAAATCACTCACTGCATGCGACAGAATAGCACAAGGCCATCCTCTAGGCACCGCCTAGGGCTCTCGAGAGTCGCGCCAGTCCTTACCTTCGATGTCACCAGTGTCACCAGAGCCCATTTGACCCCTTGCCATCATGGCTTCCGTCCAGCCTGCTGCCATGCAGCAGCCCAACAATAACATGACCCTACCAGCGAACCTCACCCAACAACAGATACAAGCCGCCTATGAGAAATACAAACTGCTCAAGACGCAGAAAGTGCCTCCAAACGATCCGGAACTCCTCAAACTTCAGCAATTCCTGACCCTCGTCCAGCAACAACAGCAGATGCGCAAGATGGCTCAGCAGAAACAAGCCCAGATGCAAGCGCAGAAAGCGCAAATGCAAGCCCAAGGACAGTCCCAGCCTCAGATGAATGGTCAGATTAATGGCGGTGTGACCAACGGCACGAAACCTGTGAACGCGCAGCCAGATGGAGTACTGCCGGAATCGAATGGCGCTGCACCAAATGCTACCCCTCAACAGCAGCAGCAGCAGCAGCAACAACAACAACAACAACAACAGCAGCAGCAGCAGCAGCAGCCCGCTGCCAGCGCAAGTGCTCAAAATGCTGGACAGCAGAAGATTGTGCAGAGCGCCGCGGGCTTCATGCCAGAGCAATTGCAACTGTTGAGGTTGCAGATTCAGGCCTTCAAGATGCTCAGTAAGAACATGCCTCTGCCCGCAATGCTGCAAGAGAAGGTTTTCCCGCGGAATAAAGGCGCCATGCCGTCTGCAAGCTCCGCACAAGCTGCTGAAAAAGTCATCAAGAATGCTGCGGAAGGGAAAGAGAGCGCTCCAGCTGAGATCAAATTGGCCAAGGCTTTCTTCGAAGCATACAAGTCCCCATATGATCTCATCCCTCGAACCATCTCTTTTGCCGATCATAGCCAACGCGCAAAGCGACCCCGCGTGCCGGCGTTGATGCCATATGGAGTCGACGTTGAACAGGTACGCGAAGACAGAGAGCGCATGCTGTACAACCGGATACAGGCGCGAAAGGCAGAGCTCGCTGCCATGCCGGTCAACATTGCTGCGTGGGACACCAGCAAGTCACGAGAGGCGACTGATGACACTTCGCTGAGGATGAAGATGCTGATTGAATTCAAGAAATTATCTCTTCTGCAGCGGCAGCGCGAGTTTAGACGCGAAATCCAGCAGGAACTATTCAACTACGACAATTTAGCTATGACGGCAAACCGAGCACTGCACCGAAGGATGAAGAAGCAGTCGCTGAGGGAGGCCAAAATCACCGAGAAGCTCGAGAAGCAGCAGCGTGATGCACGAGAAAACAAGGAGAAGACCAAGGCTAACGATCAGCTTCTATCGGTCATCGCACACGGCAACGAAATCAAGACTCATGCTATCGGCCAGAAAGCAAGAATGCACAAACTGGGCAAGATGATGATCGCTCAACACCAGCATATGGAACGAGAAGAGCAGAAACGTATTGAACGTACAGCCAAGCAGCGTCTACAAGCTTTGAAGGCCAACGACGAAGAGACGTATCTGAAACTCCTCGGTCAAGCAAAAGATTCACGTATCACTCATTTGCTCAAGCAGACAGATGGCTTCCTCAACCAGCTTGCTGCTTCCGTACGTGCTCAACAGCGAAGCACTGCCGAAAGGTACGGCGAGACCGACGACTTCGCTCCCGAGGAAGATGAAGAAGCGGCCTCGGATGATGAGGATGGCGGCAAGAAGATCGACTACTATGCTGTTGCTCACAAAATCAAGGAAGAGGTCCACCATCAGCCGAGTCTCCTGGTTGGCGGCACTCTGAAAGAATATCAGCTGAAAGGTCTGCAATGGATGGTCTCGCTCTACAACAACAAGCTCAATGGTGTGCTGGCTGATGAAATGGGACTCGGCAAAACTATTCAGACCATTTCACTCGTCGCCTATCTAATCGAAGTCAAGAAACAGCCAGGTCCATTCCTGGTCATAGTACCACTAAGTACGCTCACAAATTGGAACATTGAGTTTGAGAAGTGGGCGCCGAGCGTTTCGAAGATCGTCTATAAGGGTCCTCCAAACTCTCGAAAAATGCAGCAACAGAGGATAAGATCGGAAAAATTCCAGGTACTTCTGACCACATACGAATACATCATCAAAGATCGACCTGTTCTTAGCAAGATCAAGTGGCTCCACATGATCATTGATGAAGGTCATCGTATGAAGAATGCACAATCGAAGCTGAGCAGTACCCTATCCCAGTATTACAGCACGAGGTACAGACTCATCTTGACTGGTACTCCGTTGCAAAACAACCTCACCGAGCTATGGGCTATCCTCAACTTCGTGCTACCAAATATCTTCAAATCCGCAAAGAGCTTCGACGAATGGTTCAATACTCCGTTTGCGAACACAGGTGGGCAAGATCGAATGGAGTTGACAGAAGAAGAGCAACTTCTGGTCATCAGACGTCTCCACAAGGTGCTCCGTCCCTTCCTGCTTCGCCGGTTGAAGAAGGATGTCGAGAAAGACCTGCCAGACAAGCAAGAACGGGTCATCAAATGCCGGTTCTCTGCTTTACAGACGAAGCTCTACATGCAGCTCATGACCACCAACAAGCTCGCAGTGACTGACGGCAAAGGAGGCAAAACGAGCATGCGTGGTCTTAGCAACATGCTTATGCAGCTGAGAAAACTTTGTAACCATCCTTACGTCTTTGAGCCGGTCGAAGACCAGATGAACCCTGGCCGCGGCACGAACGACTCCATTTGGCGAACCGCTGGCAAGTTCGAGCTCCTCGATCGAATCCTACCGAAGTTCCAGAGAACCGGTCATCGTGTGTTAATGTTCTTCCAGATGACGCAGATTATGAACATCATGGAGGACTTCCTTCGACTGCGAGGCGTTCAATATTTGCGACTCGATGGTGCCACAAAAGCAGAAGAACGATCTGACCTGCTCAAGCTTTTCAACGAGCCAGGTTCACCGTATTTCTGCTTCCTGCTTTCGACTCGTGCTGGCGGTCTCGGTTTGAATCTGCAGACTGCAGACACCGTCATCATCTACGACTCCGACTGGAACCCTCACCAGGATCTGCAAGCCCAAGATCGAGCTCACAGAATCGGTCAAAAGAACGAAGTGCGTATCCTGCGACTGATCTCCTCCAACTCCGTCGAGGAAAAGATTCTCGAACGAGCTCAGTACAAATTGGATATGGACGGCAAAGTCATTCAAGCAGGTAAGTTTGACAACAAGTCGACAAATGAAGAACGAGACGCCTTCCTTCGAACGCTGCTCGAAGCAGCCGAGGCTGCTGAAGCAGTCGGCAATGAACAAGAAGAAATGGAAGACGATGATCTGAACGACATAATGGCCCGTACCGATGACGAAATCACCATCTTTCAGCAAATGGACAGGGATCGACTGGCCAACGACGAGTATGGGCCTGGCAAGCCACTGCCTCGTCTCATGGGCGAGGACGAGCTGCCGGACATTTACCTTCAAGAGGAAGACCCAGAGCCCAAACAGAGTTTCGAAGAGGAATACGCGGGTCGTGGCGCGCGAGTCAAAACACAAGTCCGCTACGACGATGGTCTAACAGAAGAACAATGGCTGGCCGCCGTCGACGACTCGGATGACAGCATCGGCGATGCAGTGAAGCGGAAGCAAGCTCGAATTGACAAGCGCCGCACCAACAAGGCAAAGCGTGAAGCTGGGGCCGCCGGCATTGTGTCTAGTCCTGACCCTGCCTCACGTGAGTCAACGGAGGAACCCATTCCCCAACCCAAGAAGCGCGGCCGGAAACCCAACTCGGCGAAACGAAAGGCTCAAGAGGCCGATCTCGAGGATACAGAAACACCAGTTCCGAAACGCAAGCGTGGCGGCCGTCCTTCGAAAATACCGCAGTACGACACGCTCAACCACTCAGACCGATCTATGCTGCAGAAGTCTCTTCGTGCATGCATTGAAGCAATCAAGAGTCTTGAAGTCGAGGAAGAAGACGACGAACCGCCCGACCCAAATGACTCGGACGAGGGACCGCTCATGCGCGCGGTCATCGGCCCGTTCATGGAGGTTCCGCCTAAGAAATTGTACCCTGACTACTACAATTACATCACCAACCCGATCGCGATTGATGTGATTGAGGACAAAATTGACGGAAACAAATACAAGAGCCTCGAGGACTTCCAAAAAGACATCGATCTGCTTGCCAGAAACGCCAAAACGTACAATGAGGATGGGTCGCTGCTGTACAATGACGCGATATTAATTGAGGTATGTCTATTCCTAGAATGATACATTCAAGTGTATGCTAACGTCTCACAGACAAAATGCCAAGAAATGATCGCGAAAGAACAAGCGGCAAATCCTGCATTGATCATGCTTGGAACTGGACAGGCCGATGATGCGCCGTCGACAGCAGCGGGAAGCAGTCTAGGCACGCCGAGACCGAGTGTGCCGCCTGCTGCAGGTGGAACGAAGTTGAAGCTGAATTTTTCTGCGATGAGTAACGGAGCTGCGGAGAGGGACTAGGGTGGTTGGTACGTAAGGTCGAATCTTTGTCTGCAAGAAAGAGGCGAGGCACAAGTGAAGCTAGTGTACTACAACGATTTGATATTGGAATGAAAAGGTGGTAAACGGGTCGCTTTATGAGTTTGACTTGGTCAAACAGGCATGCATGCCTTGCTTTGGCGCTGGAAAGCACGAATGCCATAATCATGTATCTCAATGTGCAATCTGTGTGCATCGCCGATGCGATTCTCCTGCTCCGTGCTCGTTCTCTCTCGCGCCTCTGTTTCCCACATTTACCAGAACCCTTCTCCCGCAACGCGGCAGTAGTAGTGTCGGGCCGTTTCAATGCTTCTACCGACAGACCAAGCGACCAACCAAACAGTCATTCCATCGCAGGACGGTCGTATTCCGATCTCGCGAGATCGCAGACGGGGAACGAGGAGGTTGTGCGGATAGCGGCTGGGCTGGGCTGCGCTGCACTGCAAGTCCCGCCTATGTTCGGCTTGACTAGACACGACTTCAGCACACCACGGCACAGCACGTTCAGGCCTGCCACGCTGTGAGACGGGGACGCGGTTGTCGAAGAAAAGCAAGTACAAGGCAGGATTTCGAGGTGTCTGAGATGGAACGTGGGGCACGTTCCGGCTTTGATTGGCTCTCTGGGTATACGCGTAACTCGCGTGCTCCTCGTCGGACGACTGGGCTGAGTGTATAAGTGAATGAGCGAGAAAGACTTGGGTTTCGTAGGGCAAAGCAAAGGTTTGTCAGGTCAAGCGCTTCCTCGCGACTCCCCCGAGAACGGTCCTCGGGTCTTGGACAGCAAGCATGGTTCCCGAATGGCTCATTAATATCTTTTAGATATTTGCTGCTGCGTACTCAGTCCTTGACCATGAGAGCAACTCTTTCAAAAAGGTGATGCAGCTGAATGAACTTTTGGTGTATTTCAGCGCCATGAGCGCCAAGGGTATCTTTGATGGCATGGGTTCCATCGGGTCTAATCTAATCTACCTCCTGACTCGTAAACTCTGGCAGTCTCTGAGAGACCTGCTCCCATGTCTCTTTGCCTTTCACCAGCGCCTCTACAGCCGCGCAAATGTCGTCTTTGCTCGCCCGTACCTGCTTGGTGGAGTCCCTTTCCCGCAACGTGATGGTTTTGTCCTTGACAGTCTGGAAGTCAACAGTGATACCGAACGGGGTACCCAACTCGTCGTTTCGGGAGTATCTCTTGCCAATACTGGCGCTGGAATCGTCTACTGCATTCGCAATCTCAAGAACACGGAGTGAGGTCTTGAGTTCCTTCAGAATCGGCTTGAAGTCCGGGTGGCTGCTTAGAGGGACAATCAAGACTTTGATGGGCGCGATTGCGGGTGGAAGAGACAAGACATTGCGGGCTGAGGGCTCGTCTGATGCTTCGCTGGTCTGTCGGGTCCAAAAGCTGTGCTCGAGGAGGTGGTACAGGATTCGGCCGATACCGAAGGATGGCTCGATGACGTTAGGGGTGTACTCTCTGACGTGTTGAATGACCTCCCGCTGTTCAATTGCGATCAAGTCTTTGTCAAGCTCAGTTTTGCCGTTGCCGACATTCGGCGTGTCTATTTCAATCTTGCCGGAGGACGTCAATTCAAGACCGAGCTTTTCTCTTAAATCTTGTGACAAGGCCTCGACTGCTGTCTCAACTGCCTTGGCGTCCTTGCGAAACTTGGGACCTAGCTTTTTCTTATTGAGCCCGATTTGGTACTCTTTGAATTTTCTAGGCTCGGGAAGGTTCTCGCGGACAACGAGGGGCGCACCAGTCTTCTTCATGTGGACGGTCAGGTCGTAAGCTGATCTGTCTGCGCAGCCAACGCATTCAATCCAGCCGTAGGAACCGTAGAGTTCAGCATCCCAGCAGTCGGCGGCGTAATGAGCCATTTCGTTGGCCATGTGTTGTCTGAATCTAAGTTTTGAAGCATCGACGCCGATTTTGAGAAGGAAGTCCTGGATTCGGACCAGGAAGTAACCGAGAGTCTCATTGTCAACCACTTTCTTACTAACGGCCTCGCCAATTGTCATTACTTGTACCTCTTCGCTCCCTGCGAGCTGTGTGTGCCGGTTCAACAGGGTGAGCTTTGTGTCTTTGACCTTGTCAAATTCATCATGCTTCTTACCAGACTCCGGGTCGACATAGTGTTCTATCTCTGCCATGAGGAACTCCCGGACACGTAGAAGGCCTTGTCTCGGGCTGATTTCGTTGCGAAAAGACTTGCCGATGCTGGCTGATGCAAAGGGCATCTTCTGCTTGTTGAATTCGAGGAGTTTCTGGAAGTTGACGAACTGACCCTGAGCAGTCTCTGGTCTCAAGTAGCCATTTGGCTTGTCTGCGCTGGGACCGATGTATGTCTGGAACATGAGGTTGAAGGGCTTCGGGGGCTCAAGATCAACACCTGAGGTGGGCCCCTTGATGTCGAATTTCTTGATCAGGTCGTTAAAGCCATTTCCGTCGTAGTTGTCAAGTTTGGCCAGAGTTTCGTTGTATTCTTGGGCAACAGCGTCGTCGAGCTTCTCAATTTTGACGTCCTTGATCTTCTTCTTTTTCTGTGGCTCCTCCGGCTTCTCGACCTCGATTGTCTGACCTCGGGCGTCTTGATCTGCTTTCAACCGAGCGCCGAGAACTTGCTTGATGAGGTGGTCTGTTCTGAATATCTCGCCGGTCTTGGGGTCTTTGGACATGTAGTCTGCAAATTTGGCGACATGGCCAGAGGTCACAAAGACTGGCTCAGGAGTGATGATGGTGGTGTCGACCTCGAGCATGTCTTCCTGTAGCACGAAGTGTTTCCGCCATAGATCGACGAAGTTGGATTGCAGAGCTGTGAGAGGCGGGCCATAGTCGAAGAGACCTTTCTCGCCGCCATAGATGTCAAAAGAGGGCATGTAGAAGCCACACCGCCGCAGCAGAGAGTCTAGCACTTCTCTGTCAAAAGGTTGGCCGGTCTTGGTCGTCGTCGACGCCATCTTTTCCAGCTGCAGACGGATCTGCTTCGCTCGAAGGAAAGGAGAAGTAGTGGTAAATTGTCTCGTTCGAATGTTCGAGGTAAAGAGTCTAAAGAGTGTCGGCATTCGAGCACTGGAAGCCTCCCCACTGAACAGAAATAATGTTTATACCAAACGCGAAATGAGTCAAGAAACTAATGCGCATGCACGCTCTGAGTCGCGTGTGCGGGATGCGGAGTGGTCACCACTGGACCGCCGGAGAAAGTCGTGTGTCTCACTTTTTTGATAGAAGCATTTCCCTCTACGCCCGTAATCCCCACCAGGGTCACTCAAGTTTCTGGGACTTGCCCTCATGCCTTCCAAACCTCTACGGCTATCAGATAAGGCGGCCTTGCCATTCAAAACTGCAAACAAGGCGAGGCGACAACAGCTGCACGTCAAACAGAAAAAGGCTCGAGATGCGCTGAGGCGGCAAGAACGATTTCAGAGAAAGAAGGAAGAAGCAAAGAACCCTCGGCTGCGGGAGGCAAGGCTGAGGACCAATCTTCCGGAGACATTAGAGTCGAAGCGCAAATGGGACGATGTCGAGGAAGAGCCCGAGGATGGTGGTCTAGGTGTCGCATTCAATGTTGAACGGTTGAAACGACGGAAGCTCGCCGAAGAGCAGGAGCTATTGAATGATGATGCATCACTCAATGCTCTTGCGGATGAAAAGGTGGACCAAGAAGACGATTCGGACCGCGATAGCATGCTGGACGATGATGGAGACGAAGAGGACCAGAGTATCGAGAGTGACGACAGTGAAACAGGCCAAGAAGAATTAGAGCCGCCGATACCCCCAGACACTGGAAATCCACTGCCTACAAAGTCACAAATACGCTCGGCTACAGCGAAGACGAAAGCTCGAGCTTCATCACCTCCAGCGAGATCGACCACCTCCACAAACCTGTCCTTAGCACCCGCTGCGCTCAGCAAGAAGTTTCCGACACTGTTCTTACCACCTGATGAACAGCCGCCAGCTCCCAAGATCCTCGTGACGACCTCTATAAATTCGACACTCCACCGCGAGGCTGAAACTCTGGTCAATCTGTTGCCCAATGCCAAGTACGTGCGCCGCTCGTCTCACAGGTACGGTCACAAATTCAGCATAAGGGAAATATCTGCATTTGCTGCCAAGAGGGGGTATACAACGTTGGTAGTTTTGGAAGAAGACTTGAAAAGGCCCTCCGGTCTGGTCATGGTGCATCTCCCAATCGGTCCAACGTTCCACTTCACCATCACAAACTGGTACCAAGGAAAATCAATTCCTGGCCATGGAAGGCCGACCGGCCACGTTCCCGAACTGATCCTGAACAATTTCACAACCCCTCTTGGCTTGCTCACTGCCCACCTGTTCCGTTCTCTATACCCAGCAAACCCAGAGATCCAGGGTCGACAGGTCGTGACTCTTCACAATCAACGTGATTTCATCTTTCTGAGACGACATAGATATGTCTTCCGGGAGAAACGCGAGTCCGAGCGGTCAGTCGTCGGTGCTGACGGCAAGGAGATGAAGGGTGCCGAAGGCATCAGAGCAGGTCTGCAGGAGCTCGGTCCGCGATTGACCCTCAAGCTCAGAAGAGTCGACAAAGGCATTCAACGTGCTAGCGGGCAGGAATGGGAGTGGAAGGGAAAGACTGATCGGGTGAGGACGAAGTTCCAGCTATAGTTCCACCGCTTGGTCAAATTGCCCGCTTTTACCCTCCTCCTCATCGTTCATGTAGCTTGCTGCTCATGTCCAATCGATAACGATTTTCACGTCTTCTCACGCCAGCCAGATGCCTCTCCTGAACCCTTGATTGTCCATCAGCCTCTTGCACGGCGAAATTGTAGGGTAGCTGTGAACAAGCCACGATCCTTCATGCCTAGGCTGTAGCACCGACCTGCCTCGACCAAGGAGGATATTATGGCGGTGATTGCCCTACCAGCGTTCGTTGCGGTCATGACTGAATCCATCGTCAAGAGCAGAGTTCATCGCCCTCTCGTGTTACTGAAGAAGGAGGCCTGGAAGGTCCGGTGGATACCAGCACACTCTAAGCCGAAGTTGGATCATCACGTACCGAGCCATCTGATCAGCATCTTGCAATCTGGAATCTCAAGATGTTGCTGGAGTAGAAAATGATAACGTTGATGCCGCACAAATTCTGAGTAATCTTGACGGTGCTTGATGTGCTTTCCGTTCATCCTTGAGTTAGCGACGAAAAGCAAAAGAGGATCGTCGTTGCGGTGAGCAGGTTGGGGCCTCGCCAGAAACACATCCTCTTCTCGCTGACAAGTACAGCCCTCTTGATCAAAAGCAGGCCTTCCCCCCTTCGAAACTCTTTGGATTCACATGCAACTTTGCTGCTTTGGCCAATGGCTCAAAGTCAATTCTCTCCTCGTCTTGTCAACTTTGTCAGCTGTTACGCTTCTGCTGCGGCTCTGTGAAGGTAATTGCGGATAAGAGGGTTGACAATCCAGCATGCCCTGTACGACCTGGATCTTACAGGTACATCAAACGCGGGCCGGCTGATGGCTCGTGAACCCAAGGTTACTTTACATCTTCGTTGACAGCGAAATGAGATCTGGATGACCATCTTCGACCGGCACCAAAGCAGCAGCCATGACGGGTGTGTTCAAGTGAAGGCGGATCGCTGATTAGTAGCCACTGCAAATCCATCCGTATCACAACGTCAGTCAAGTGAAAACCCTTCATTGTTAGCCCTTCAGGAAAGATCCTGGGCCCTAGATTGTCCATGCAGTCGACAATGTAGGCTTGAATTTCTACGTGCCCCAGTGGCGGTAAAAGCACGGTATGTGCAGGGATAGAGCTTGTAACTGGAGGACTCGAAATAGCTAAGGTGAGTGGCATCGACCTGCCCCTGGTATGGCACAAGGTGAGGCCGCTTTAGCACATCCTCGATTTCCTGTTATGTGGGTTAAGTTCGACTGATACTGCCGCTTCTGAATGATTTCTGTCAGCTCTCTCGTCGTCGGAACTACGCTCAGGAGCTTAAAGCAATAATTGCGGTCGGCATTACCATCGGCTGTCCTTCGCCTTGTCGATGCAACATTCGCGTTCTTCCGCCAACGCAAGCAATGATCAAGTGCATCCAACTCCGCGAAGGATGACTATACTATATCGGTGACTTCGGTGTACAGCGCGGTCAGCAGGATTCAAGGAGGTTGTTCTGAGGAGCCACAAGCACAAATACAAGCACGAGCACAAGAACAGGGGCAAGACTCCAAAAGTCCGCTAAACACAGCCATGTATAAAACGCCGCGAAGCTCCCCTCCTGTGAGCCATGACCGTCTGATTGAGATTGGGAGTAGAAGAGAGACGGGCGATGGGACAGTAAGCTTCCCCGGTATGTATCAAGGACGATGTTTTTCAAGACATCTTAGCGAATTTGCAGTCCCTCGTTCTACGGGATGAGTGTAGTCGACCAAGATGTAGAGGCTCGGACAGGTTAAAATTTGGCCCCTCGTCTAACGTCAATACTTCGGCACCATCTTTCTCCTTTTTGGCGGACTCACTGTATTTGATTGAGGTTTACATCGTGACGACGCAGAGGACGGTAATTCGGAGACACGGATCACCAGCCAAGACGGGAGCGGGAGGCAAGCGCTGCCAAAGACCTAATGTACATGGTTGCTGGCGCTGTGACTGGCGGCTTTGGCGTGCATTATAGGCGCACTTTTTGACTGAATGCTTCTGTTCGACGATGGCTTTTGGCAGGAGTGGCTACTCTGGAATCTGTATCGGCTGGTGGAGTCAGTAGCGGCAGGACATGGAAAGGCTCAGTAGTCAATGTTGGTGGCCGGATATTGGAGTAGAAGAGCAAAAAGGCCGAATTGTGAAGAGCGGTGCAGAAAAGATACAGGAGAGGCTGGAGGCTTCAGTATGGCATGCACACATTCACAAGGTGATGTGGTGTATTGCGTTATTTCATTCATGCATGTCTGCAGGATTCTATTGCGCGCAAAATGTCTTGCTCTTTGCAGACATCACCTCGATCAGCGCTCTGAAGCTACCAGGCTACAACCACCCTCTCTGTACAACCTTTCTCCTAACCAGAGGCCTTAGTGCAAGCACACCAAGGTACAGAGCCACAACCGTCCCAATAAGCTGCACCTTCTTGAAGCTTTTCCCCAGCACATCAAAAGTCTGACTTGGCGCGACCTGCGTTCCGAAGATATCATGTCCAAATGCGAATACGAAAGTCGTGCTCTCTAGTAAGCTTGGACTCGTCAGAATCTGTTTGATACCAAGAACTTCCCGTGAATGGGAGAGGAAGTATTTAGGATCTAGATCCAGGTTAGGCTGATAGCGAAAAAGGCCTTCTTCTGCCTCTGCAGTTGTGGGATCACGTTCGACAGGGCGGCGTGCGTCAAGAACATTCCGCGGGATCGCGGCGATAGCGTTGCTGTGGGGAAGGTATGCGAGGATTTGACGGTTCGTGATTCCTTGGGCTGTGGACGTAACGGTGAGGTTTGAGATTGGTTCGGATAGGGTGTAGGCTGCGCTGATGACGTGCGGGCGAGCGCTCGCGTCGGGACCGAAGGAGGAGTAATTTGTGCGGGAGGAGAGGGGGCCGCGGTCATTGGGGACAGATGACTCGTAGAGTTCGGAGATGATGAGGTTGTGTTGGATCGCGGAAGTGGAAGGGTCTGCTGAGGTGAAGCTGTACGCGAACCAGTTCTCCGAGAGCAGAGTGGAGGTTGGGGAGCTCGTGATGAGGCCGCGGTGGGTGGCGGTGTGAAGGATTGTGCCTGTTATGGCATCAATGAGGTATATGGTGAGCGTTGCCGGAGCGGTATCGGCGGTATCGGAGATCGCTGTGAGGAGCGCAAGATTGGGGGTGAAGTACTTATAGAGAACTGACCGATCGCCAAGGACCTTGCCGACCGAGGCTATGGGATCGTGCGCTGGTCGTGGGGTGATGGAAATGACTTTTGAGTTTGGAGGGGTGAAAGTCCAAGTCTTTTTGATCGTTGTGCCCACCGTCCAGCCGCTGACAGAGCCAGAATCACTCAATGTCATTATTGCATTGCCCTCGTCTGGAGTGGAAGGTGCGAGGTCAGCGGCATACTCGGGGGTGCCGTGCTCGTTGACCTTCAGTATTGTGGACGCCGGTGAGCCTGGCAGCTCGATCAGTTGGTGGACGGGTGTTGTGCCTGATTTTTTCTCAATCAGCTGCCCTATGGTAGCGTTGACAACGATTACCGCGCCATCAGATGTGTACATGGTAAGACGACCGTCCTTCGATGTCAAAGAGCGGACAGCAGAAGCAGGTGTGAGAACATTAGAGAGGTCTGCATGCCACTGAACCTTCCCCGAGATGCCGTTTACAGAGAAAAGCTGATTCTGGTTCGTCTTCAGCACGAGAGACTTGGAGCCAACAAGGCTTTCACGAGCTGAACTTTCGTCACTTAGGGAGCCGAACATCTTCTGCGGAAGCTGCATAAGGTATGTTGGCAGATGCATCAGCTCAGTGGTATGGCGATATACTCTGTTGATGTATGCTGTAGCGGGATCAACGGAGATTTCAGTCTCCAATTCTTGGGCCAGAGGGTCGGCATGGATATCGTCAGACCACGTAGCCATGTCGGCATATGCTAGCATTTCTGGTCGTGACCACTGAGTATCGCCATTTCTGATTAGATACCATGACCCTTCAGGAGAAATCACGGCAACCCTTACAGCAACATTTGTTGCATCACGGCTTGCGACTTCAGAGATAGCCCAAACCGGATCATTTGAGGAGGCATATCCAATGCCAAGCTCCTTTCTCTTCCATCGACCGAGATAGCCATGTGAATCGGAAGAGTGGACCACGACTTCTGTGCTCGTCACTCTAGTGAAATAGACTCTCTCAGCGTTGGTGCTTGCAGCGAAAGCGCTGGCTTCTTGGACGGCAGCTAAGGAGTACTCTCGTTTTGCTTCTCCACTAGCGGTATTGATGTGGTAGACTTCGGCCCAATTCCTGGTGGCTGTTTGGGCGTGAACTAGGAAATGTGGTAGAGCGTTCGGTCCGTATGCATAGTGAACCTTCACAAAGATAATGTCTTCGGCCTTTTCCTCAAGCGTGATGGTGGACACTTTGGAGTTGCCCAGAACATTGAGCTTGAGGGTCTTGTATGGCTTTTCAGACGCGATTAGAAACGGCGCGTTCGAGGATGATCCGGCTATCATGTTGCTGCTTGACGATAGATATTCTGCATCCAGGTTGATTGAGTATTCTTTGAGTTGTTTGCCCGTTATTATGTCCAGCACAGCGACCCTAGTCTTTTGTCCTGATATTATGCCGGAAGATTTTGACACAAGGTAAACATGCTTCGGAGACGTTGCAATCTCAACAGTCGCGTCTACCTTAATGTCGGAGTCGCTATAGTGCCATCGCTCGCCAGAACCGTCTCCTCCTAGCCTAGACACGAAGAAGCCTCCACCCTCCTTCGTTGGTCGCGTCAACAGTATCACGTCTTGTACTGCGCCGTCCGTGCTGCTGCCGATGACGGGCACAGCCTGAAGACCGGCTGCTCTCGAACTTCCCCTGATTTCATGCGCCCATCTCAATCTCCCATTCGATGCGTCCCATGTTTTGACGGTCTGTTCATAGGCCGTCGTTATCTTCCCATCGCCTTCTCCAGCGATCAGAAAGGCTTGCGTTGCATTATCTCTTAGTTCGTCTATTATTTCTTGTCTCCATACGACGGAACCATCTCTTGGGTTGACAGCGCCCAGCACCGCTTTATCCGATAGCGTGTATAGGAGTGCAGCGCTCGAAGAAGCGTCCGGCTTGTGGAAGAAAGTACTTTGGGGTTGTGGTAATCCGAGCAGTGCCTGGTGAAAGTCGATGTTGAAAGCCTCGTCAGTGAACACTGATTGCACAGGCGCTATCACGAGAGCGGCCAAGGAGAGTATGCCACGCCACCGCATGCTGTCGCCTTCTCGGAACGTGTGGGGAGGAACCGAAACCACACACCGTACGAGTTCATAGAAGTGAACATTTGCAGCCGTATCGATAAACAAAATACGGTTGTTCATACGCGCAGCAAATGCACGGAGCCTCTCATCGAACCGCAAAGCCTTCTCCACGTTCATTCATGGCGAAAAGGCAACAAGCGAGCCACCTGACCGCTGTCGGTCTTCTCAAGGCAATGGAGAAGTTGAATTATAGCTATTTGTAATTATAAGCAAGTCGTACATGTCTCCTCAACTTTCATTTGAAGCTCCAGATGCCGATCTCGTTTCTACACCTGCCCTACGAGTTGCAGGAGCAGATCCTCCGCAACGTGTGCGTATTATGGCATCTACGCACTGAGGGACTATCAACCTCCTCGTCGTACTATCCGATCTATACATTTCGCCAACGGCGGCACTTGAGGCTGGACCTCTACTGACTTGTCGGGCCATGCATGACATTTCGTCAAAGCTCATTGGAGACAGCTTCACGGGTTTTCTGGATGCTAGATGGCCAGAAAATTGCTATCTAATCATCCCAAGGTACAGGCGCGCTCTGCAAAAGGTGTCACGGTTGCTGTTTCCGAATTCGCACACTCATGATTTGATGTTGGGAACGTATCGGTCATGGCTACCGAGCTTGAAAACTGTTGAGTTGGCATCTGAGCAGGAGATGAAGTTTGACAGAATCAACCAAGCATGTATTGACATTTTGTACGGTTTCTGGAGGGTTTCTTACCCGGAGAAGGCGATGACGCTGAAGAAGCTACGTGCCTGGCGGAAACAGGCAGCAAGTTAGGGCTAACAATAGATCAAAATTCTCAAGACGATCCAATCGTGCCCCTTAAGGTCGCAAGTCTTAGTACTGGGCACTTGTAGGTATGTCGGAACAGTCATTGTCAGCGATGATAGTTCACCAGACATGGGTCATGGCGCCAAACTTCGCTCCTTGCTCGATTGACTCTTCTCAGCAAAATGCGAGCTAAACGAGAGCGACGAACGGACCATTCGAACATATTGTCTGGCGCGTCAGTCACGCGAAAGATCTGTCGTATTCCACCCTTTTTGGGACCACAGCATTCGGCGCCACGAAACGTACGCGCCAGCTCCGGCTGTCCAGCTCTCGCTTGCAGATCCGAACAAGCAATGTTTTCCGATGTTACACAAGTCCCTTCAGTCAGCCCCGGCAAAGACTGACACCGACAAGATAATGTTTTCAATCAAGGCAGCACAATCTATGAAATGGCAGAAGTACAGTGCGTCTCCTCTGTGCCCTACTGCATTCTCCATATCCGCATCCCGGAGGATTGTATGACTGAACTATAAGCTGTGACTGGGATCTGCCAAACAGGGGTTGTTTGCGTACAAGGGAACACAGAAGTTCAGGTGCATGGGGTTGAGGTACATTGGTTGTACAACATCATCGAACCTGGAAGTGATTCTGGAGTATGCCATAATCACCAATAACGGCGATCGATTATCGAGAAGCGGTCAGTACATATGAGATATGCGTCGTAAAACGCACTTGTGGTAGCTGCAGCGACGATTCCGGGGATGAATCCTGGACAAGGACAGTGCATATGTTGTGTGACATCGGAGTCGGAAATTGACAATACTCACGCATATACCGGCTGTCAACCTCGCTTATCAACCACCAAGACTCGGCGCACATTTTCGCAAGGGCCCAACTTCGATGAAGCAAAGTAACGAGGACGGAGAGCAGAAACGGCATGATAGGGTCTAGAGTCTTCAGTATTATCTATGAGCTGGCCCTCTAGGCTCAAACAGAAGAACATTGGATGAAATCTCAACATCATCGAGTATCATGCGGCGATCAGCCCCGAGCTCTTCGTGACATGATCGGTAACAAAAGCAAAACGCCACTCATGCACATTATGCAGACCACTTCGTCTACCTTCATAACCCCTAAATCATTATGCTGACTCGTCCAACACTGCCTACCACTTGACGACTTTCTGTGGGAAGTACTCGTCAATGAGCTGAAGATAGTAGTCCTTAAGCTCCTCAACCTTTGGCTTCTCATCAGATTTGCTGTACAGGTCATAGGGGTTAAAGGCCTTTACAGCACCCAGCTGCTCTTCATCACCTGGACCCATCATCCACTCATAGGCACCGGCAGAATGCCATGGGTAAAAAGAGTGGAATCGGATCATAGCCAGCGCCTCCTTTGGCAAGGTGCTCTGGTCCTTGACAATGTGGTAGAGGTACTCGTCATGACCCCAAGACAACATGACGTTGTCGAGGCCGCAGCCAGGGGAGTAGATGCCATATTTGGTGCTGTAGATTGGGTCGTTGAAGTCTGGGTTCTCGGCGAATGACTTGTTGCCATAGATGATTTTGTCGTCGAAGGCGCAGCCGACGGGGAATGTGTCACCAACAACGTCCCATTGGCCTTGGGCGTCGAAGAAGAAGAGGAGCTTGCCCAGGTCGTGAATCAGACCGGTCAGTTGCATCCACCTTGGCTTGCCGTCGCGGCGGATTGCCTCAGCGGATTGCAGGAGGTGCTCAATTTGTGAAAGCTCGGTGTCAGGGTCTGACTCATCGATCAAAGTATTGAGTTTCTCGATCGCTTCCCAGATGGTCATCTCGGCGCGAGTTTTGGAGTGGAAGTCGTTACGGGCCTTGAGGTTGTAGGCCACGGTGTGCTTGGTGTGTTGCTCTTTGTAGAAGTTCTTAACGCGGTCGTTGGCGTCTTCGTATTGGCGGAATTTGGTCTTATCCTTCTCGGCGTCGAATACGGAGGCGTCGGCCATTTCTCGCTCGAGCTCCTTCTTTGCTTGGTCTTTCAAAATATTGATGTGCTCAATTTCATCGACCATCTCTTCCAGGGCGAGGCCATCTCGGTCGGTTCGGAAGGCCTGCACAGGCTGCTGGACAGCGACGGACATGCTGCTGATTGTATCAAGGTTGAAAGACTGGTTGAGGGGATTATTGTGTTACAAATCTGTGTTTAATCTGACGGAGAACTTTTTATGAATATTTGGATGTCTTTGTGAGGTGATGAAGGTGAAGATGCAGAGTATCTAATAGAGACCAGTTCAGAGCCACGGATTGATATACCTCCAGATGCGTTTGATCATGGGATGGTGAGTTATGCCCAGATTATCACTCATACCGTGCAATTTCTCACCTTCTCCGGTCGCTCCACCGTGCCTTCCTTTCAAGGTCGTCTCGTTCCTGACAAACGACCCCTCTTTCTTCACTCATCTGGAACAGGTAACTAGGGTGTTTCTGCAAGCAATCGCAGAGCTTGTGTCGGCTCATTGCGAAGCCTTAGTGGCACCAAGTGCCTCGCAGAAATACTGCCGTTTTAGGCCGGCATCGTCGGTCTCCAAAAGCGAATCTCAAGCAGTCGTGCCGCTTCTTCTTCGGTACAGCCCACAATGACGGGCATCTCGTTGGGTTCAATTGGTCCACACCTTTAGGAAGCTTTGTAGTACCGCTTTGTGGGGAGTGTCCGGTCCATAATTCTAGCTTCAAGCCGAAACTCCGTTCCGCTGCAAATTACTGCATAGAGTAGCCTTGATTCGTATTGGGTGGTATAAACAGCATTGACAACAATAATTGTTTTGAGAAGAGGAACAAATGTGATAGATCACATTTTTGTCGTCGAGAAGAGGGCGGCCGTTTATCTACATGCATAGCCTGACGTTAACAACCTCGCGTGATCAGTGCAGCCTGTAGTGTAACAAAGCAAAGGGCAATGGGAACGACCGCGATTGACACCCCGGGAGTTGAGCTGTCAAAATACAAAGTACATTGCTTCACCGCATTTATTCGACCAATCCCATGCGAGAGAAAAAGATATGCATGACCAGAAGTGTCACTCAAGGAGAAGGCTTGAAAGAGTTGTTCTTGGAAGGACGTCAGCAATCGAGATTATGGAACTGGCGCTCCGTTGAGAATTGCTGCTTTGAGATAGAGAGGCAGGTAGGCCACAGCAAGTCTATCGCAGATCCGAGTGGATCCGTCGTGTCTCCAACCATGCATTTTTCGGACGGCGCCCTATATCGAGATTCTTGAGATCTCGTTGGCTTGATTACGCAGGGAAGAAGCAAGGGGAGGTTTCGAAGATTCGACACGTGCCGACAAAACTACAGCCAATCTTTGTGCATGGAACTGTGGCTTCTTCATCGGCATTTGAGGGCTGTGCAATAATGGTTCATGCTCTAGAACACTACCAAGATAGGAAAGAAATGCACGGTCGTGGGCATCAACAGAAAACTTATGGCAGGCAGTAGATGTGCGCAACGAAAAGGCCGGATCGTACTCGACTTTATAATTGTGTTACAAGAGCCGACAATGTCGTCGCCGCTCTTCTCAGAAGTGCGAGGCAGAGGTCTCTCGAGACATTCCCCCGCTCGGCGGCAGATTCACCGAACGGGGGAAACTTCTCCTCAACAAGCCCGAGAAAATGACGTGGGATTGTCAATAAAGCCTGAAAACGATGTTTCTTGGAGATGAGCGAGAAGGCTCAAACGCCGACGTGTTTTCGCAAGGCGCTTTACAAATAATCGGACTTTCCTGCGCTTCTGTTCTCTCCTGATACTGATTAGACCTCTCGTAAAAAGTTATCATCCGGTAGTAGCAGCGTTTTGGAAGGCTCTAGAACAACTCAGAAGAAGCACAATGTCTGACACAACCTTCACCCTGAACACTGGCGCAAAGATCCCAGCCGTCGGCTTGGGCACTTGGCAATCCGATCCTGGCCAGGTGAGGGCGGCCGTCGCTCACGCTATCAAGGCTGGTTACAGACACATTGACTGCGCGTACTGCTATGGCAACGAGGATGAAGTTGGTCAGGGTATCAAGGAGGGCCTCGAGGCGACGGGCCTGAAAAGAAGCGATCTTTTCATCACGACCAAACTTTGGTGCACATACCACACCCGAGTCGAGCAGAACCTCGACATGAGTTTGAAGTCACTCGGCCTCGATTACGTCGATCTTTACCTCATGCACTGGCCGGTCGCCATGAACCCGCAGGGCAACCACGAAAAATTTCCCAAGAGACCGGATGGCTCCCGAGATTTGGTCCTTGAGCGAAAGCCAGTCGACACATACAAAGATATGGAGAAGCTGCTGCAAACAGGCAAGGTCAAAGCAATTGGTGTCTCCAACTTTAGTAAGCCATTCCTCGAGCAGCTTCTGCCAAATGTCAGTGTGGTACCTGCCGCCAACCAGATCGAGAATCATCCACTCCTACCACAGCAAGAGATTGTCGACTTCTGCAAAGAAAAAGGTATCGTTGTCGAGGCGTACTCGCCTCTTGGCAGTACCGGTAGCCCATTGATGAAGAAAGAGGCAGTTATCAAGGTCGCGGAAGAGACGGGTGCAAGCCCAGGGACGATTTTGCTCAGTTACCACGTCGCTCGAGGGGTTGTGGCTCTGCCCAAGTCCGTCACTCCATCTAGAATCGAGGAGAATTTGAAGATTGTGAAGCTGTCACCGGAGCAGCTGGCGGCACTGGAGAAAGTGCACGAGTCTGGCGTTCAGAGGCTTGTGTACCCAGAATTCGGCATCAATTTCGGCTTTCCAGACAAGAATCACGGAGTTGCTCATTCAGCAGCTGGCGCAGCTTGAGCAAGGCATCTATTCGTCATCTTTAGCGTGCAATCTGTTTGGGGCATGCCAGGCGCTAGTGGTATTACATAGATCTGATGAGGTACTTTTGTAGCGCGTATAGACAGATAACGCAGTCACGTCATTGATGCGAATGAAGATCAGTTCCGGGCCTTTACGCGAGACACCCGCCTTCTGCAGAGCTGTGCTCAAGCGGTGTATTTTGACACCGAGAGATTTCTTCCGTCCCTGCTTATTCTTCGCTGAACTGACGCACCTCGACATCCAAAGGTGAATTGTGTCTCAAACGTGGTCCAAATTCGTTTTGCTTCTGTGATGGCATGGGGCAAGCCACGTGTCCCCTCGCAGATCAAGCTTGCGACCTTTCGGAAGCATTTGATGCGCACTACAAGTAAGTCCAGCATGATGCTGTCAAGACTTCGGTTGTTGGAAACTGCTACTCCTGGGTAAGTCGCATTGATACGTCGAATCTGGAGCATTCTGATGTGACCAGAGCATGAAACACGCTATAGCGGCTAGCACTCTGCTCGCTAGAGTCCAGCCTTGTTCAGCCTGATTCCGCACTTCATCCCTAATACGGTAGCGGGCCCGGAAAAAAATTGGTAACCCCTCCAGATGAAGGCAGTGGGATCATGCAGCCACACGTAAAAGTTCTTCGCGATTTCCCAGATCTCCAGCTGGCTCCTTGCCGATGGCCCACGCTAACGGCGATCACGTTCTTGTTGGCAGCCTCTAACCTTATTTGAGAGGTCTTCTTCCGACTGCTTTCCATGAGCTCGTGGAGATCTCAAATAGAGCGTAAACCAGATACAGTAGATACTCGGCGAGTTCAAAGGGCAATAGTCTTCGACAGTATGAAATCCTCGAAAGGTATCTGCGAGGAAGGGATGTTCAAGTATCAATGAGGCTTTCCTGATCTTATCAAGGGAATTGCATAAGAAGCGGTGAATCGCTTTGCACCAAGACAGCATTTGGTAGATTGAATAAGCCTCAGATTTAAGTCACTTTCCGCGCACCACCGGCCCGTAATCTTCCAACTGAATCTCAGCGTCTTTCGCTTCCTCCAAATACCAGACTTGACTTCACTGATAGGCTTCTACACACCAGCCGTAAATCCCCATATATCTCATTATTTTCACAACAACCACCATGGTTGGAGCAAAGCTCAAAGTCGCGATCGCTGGCCTCGGCCGCATGGGCGCCCGCCACGCCGCTCACTTCTACGGTCTCACTCCTCGAGCCGAACTTGTTGCCGCTTCTTCCCCCGAGCAGAAAGAGCTTGACTGGACGCAAACAAACCTTCCTGGCGTGCGAACCTACCTTTCCTACGACGACATGCTTCAGGAAGAGATCAAGAACGGTCTACAAGCAGTGGTGGTGTCCTCGGCAACCGCCGTGCACGCTGAGCAGGCCATCAAAGCCATCAAGCTGGGCCTGCACGTTCTGTGCGAGAAGCCTCTGAGCACCAACGTGGAAATCAGCCAGAGTGTGGTGACCGCGTACAGAGAGAGCCAAAAGACCCATCCCAACCAGAAAGTCATCTGCGGCTTCTCGCGGAGGTTCGACGCAAGCTACAGGGACGCCTTTGACAAAATGAAGTCCGGTCTCATTGGCCAGCCCTCTGTCTTCAGATCCCAGACCTGCGACAAGCTCGACCCCTCCGGCTTCTTCGTCGAGTATGCCAAGTTCAGTGGGGGGATCTTCGTTGACTGCTCCATCCACGACATCGATCTGGCCTTGTGGTTCTTTGGCGAGGACAGCAAAGTGAAGAGTGTGTCCGCGGTGGGCATTACTGCCGTTGAACCAGATCTGAGAAAATACAACGATAGGGACAACGCTGTTGCCGTCATCGAGTTCTTTGATGGGAAGATCGCGCAGCTGTACTGCTCAAGAATGATGGCTGCCGGTCAAGAAGACACTTCGGAAATCATCGGAACCAAGGGCAAATTGTCTATCAACATGCAGCCTCAGACGAACCTTGTCAACATCTTCGAGTCTAATGGTGTGCGACGAGAGATTCCGGCCCATTACTACGGCCGCTTCAGAGAGGCTTTCATCACCGAGGCCAACGAATTCACTGCTTGCTGTCTGGACAACACTGAGCCACCAATGAAGCTCGAGGGTGCTGTTAATGCTGTCCGCATTGGTCAAGCTTTACAAGAGAGCTTAATCACCGGCAGGAGGATTGAGTTCGCAGAGAATGGTGAAAGAATCATCAACGAGCCACGAGCCCGACTATAGACTTGTGACAATTGGAGTTGTGTTGCAGATTTGAGGATGACAACAGCATGTGGCGGCGTTATTGAACTATAGAGACCAAAGATGAATGGGACACAGTTTCTCGCTGAATTGAGTTGAGAGGTGTTATCTGGTTCATAAACTAGACACCTAGATTACTTTCGAGGACGCAATAATAATCTAGCACACTCATCCTGGACGCACGTTCCCTGTTAACAATGCCGTCATCAGGCGTATTGATGTTACATCTCTATGTGACTAGCATGCCTGCCAAGGTTTGATTGTTCGAAGGCTCAGACTCTACTTTGAGATGGAAGTACAAACCGAAATCTCCGAGTCAGGCAGGAGGTGCCAAGTGCCGTCCAAAGGGTTGAGCTTTCCAAATGCTCTTGATCACGCTCCAGGATGAAGCGACGCATCCCTAGGCAATGCTTCTGCCAGCCGCAATCGCCTTGCAGCTGTCTACACCCTTCGTGTAAATCTCAAAATGGAAATCGTATAAACTAGTACTCTCACTGCATTCCCGCTCCTCCCACATTGACATCGATTCACAACGAAGATGGCTGTGTCTTCTTCCCATCTAGGGATAAGGGGCATCACAGACACTTACAGTCAAAGGACAAATCCAGTTCCGGCACCGACTGGACAGACTCTTCAATATGCCATCTCGGCTCAGTGGGCTTACTTTCCAGGAATATGAACCGGGAGCGGCCTCGTTCGCTCCAAGGCGGAGCCAAGATGAATGGGAAAGGCACCGCGGTATGCTAAAGGCTTTGCACGAGGCGGGGTGTCCACGCCGGTTGATGCGTGAGCAGCTTGGTCAACAAGGTTTCAATGTCAGTATAGGGCAATTAACGCGGATCATGATGCATTGGGGCCTGCTTGCTCGAGATCGTAACAAGTCAACGCCAGCCGTTTTGACTATGCAACTCGCAAGTGTGGAACTGCCTCGAGAGGAGGAAGTGAACTCTGCTGAGTGTCTGCTTGAGACACAGACTACCAACTCGAGTTGCGAACTCTTACAAACTCGTCACACCCTGACACCGTCCAATGCTTCCTCGACTGCAAGCTTCACAATTGCGAATGCCCTTATATCAACCGACCTCCAAAAACATCGAGATCGCGCTCATATACTGCAAAAGCTCAAAGCTATGAATCTTCAGCTTGAGCATCGACGGCTTCCTCGAAAAGCTTGCATCTGCCATAACTTCTTGCGTGGGAGGTACCCCTTCACGACATGGTCAGCTGTGTATCGTGAACTGCTTCTGGACGCTTCGGACAAATCATCTTTGAAGCATGCAGTTGGTGTTTTACGTTTCTGTCAAGCCTGTGAGGCTAGTGGCACCTCGTTCACTGAAGCAACCTATACTATGCTGCTTCCCGCCCTTACATACCACCAAAATCAGCTGATGAGGCCCGGAGTGAAGAATGACGTATTATTTTGCATCGCGTTACAGCTTGTACAAGTGTTTGAGCAATGGAATGTTAATGTGGAGGAGATCACAACAATGAAGCGTTGGCCGGCGAACAACTTGACCCGGCGACAACGAGAAAGTTACTTTCAGACTTCTATTCACTCACTGACGGTACCTCGCCAGCCAGTCCAAGAATCTGATGGACTGGAGCTACAAAATCCGCGACACCGACATTTCTTTGACCTCATTCGACCGGACACGAACGAACTGATAAGATTGATCGAGCGCTGTAGAAATGCATTGCTTGGTCAAAGTCTGACCCTAGCTAGCTCTCTGTCGACTTCAAGGAGATTGCTCCAAACTGTGCAAGACTGGCTGACTTACTGTTCGAGCGACGAAACTTTCGTGAAACTGACCGCTGAAGTCTCGTCAGTCTTGCAGATGTGCATTGACGCAAGCACTTTGTCGCCAGGCGGAAACCAAGCTCAAGCTGAAATGCCAATATTATTTGATGCAATAGGCGTCCTTGTGGCCCGCGAATTCAGAGTGTTGACGCGCTCATGCTACGACAAGACAATCGCTCCACCAGCAGATGAGATTCTCCTGCACGAGTGCATCGTGTCAGCTATCGAGGTGCTAGACTTCGAAATGGCGACATATCGCGCTCACAATCACATCTCGAGAAGCTCAAGCAAGGACTATTTGACGCCTTCTGGTTATGCGACCCCGAACAGAAGGTTTTTGGTCCAGCTGGGCTTCACTTAGGGCAGTGCAGCGATCAACACACCTGGAGGTTGCTGGAATCCCCAATTGAAACCTTTGATAAAGCAAAAGTACCCGGAAGCGGCCCTCAGAGTTCAGTACGGTCCCTCAGTGCCATACCTGAAGTATTAGAACGAGTATCAGATTCGTTGGCTCCATCCAATGCCACGCCGAAAAAGCAAGCATGGGAGTTGTACGCTGAGATGGGAAGAGGACCGGTTGATCACGAACGCAATTCGTTCGGGCGTGTAATAGCGACGGAGAAGGCGATCCCCAATAACGCCTCAATGCTGACCGTGTCCTCGTCATCAAACGACAGCTATGTCAGTTTCCAAGCGCTCGCAATGCGCTTGAAGTCCCACGGCAGCAAAGGCAGCCTCGCTACCATGCAATCAAGATCAACAGGTCGCATGTCGATCGATGGTGTGCTGAGACACACGGCGGCGTTGCACAGTACAGTGTCGCTGAAGAGCACGCGCTCTGACTGGTCGGGCCATATGTCCGTGGACAGCTGGAACTTTGAGAAGCA
Source organism: Herpotrichiellaceae sp. UM238 (assembly GCA_000315175.1). Classification (NCBI taxonomy): domain Eukaryota; kingdom Fungi; phylum Ascomycota; class Eurotiomycetes; order Chaetothyriales; family Herpotrichiellaceae; species Herpotrichiellaceae sp. UM238. Next base: position 41,628 of record AMYF01000150.1, on the reverse strand, counting down.
TTTGGGTGTTGAGCAATTGGACAACGCGCGCCCGATACGCTTGTCACTTTTGGACAGGACAGAAACCGTCGAGGCATAACACAAGTTGATGTGAACGTCCAGCCTTGGGAAGTTAGCGTGTAGCAAGAACATGTCATTGCTACTACGTCGAAGAGGTTCCGCTCAAGAATATCTATTGTGACCATGATGACGTGCTTTGATCCATGCTTCGACACACATTTCGCACCTGCCCTGAACTCCTCGAAACACATGGTGTCGCTATCATACAGCGTCCTCACCACGATGACTACCGCCTCCCCTTCCTGATCCATGTCCATGTCCGTGGCCATATCCCTGATCCACAAGTAAAGTCGGCTTGATGAAATTCTCATCAATCCGCCTCAACAACGCCGCACTGTCTACATCTCCCCTCGCCGCGTCCCTCAGCAGATTCCTGATCCCGCTTACCCCGCCGACCACACCCGCTGCCGTCGCCGTCGGACTACTCTGATGCGTGGGGTTTTGGAGATGTGCTAGACGCGACGCTGACGCGGTCGGCGACGACTGCGCCGTCGTGATGTCCTCGTCGTTCGCCAGCAACTCCGCCGGGTTGATCGCGAGGTTAGGGTGACTGTGATGTGTTGATGGTCCGGTGCGTCTTGGCGCAGCGGGCGGTAAATCGAGGTCCGCGCCTGGATCAAAGTCGCTTTCTTCGCCCTCGTCGGAGATGGTGTGGGGTGTGCCGCTTTGGTCATCGCCTAGCAGGTTGTGTCTTTGCTCATCTCGCTCTCTGTCGCGCTGGCTGCGAGTACGACTGCCCTTGGCGTTGTTCTTTTTTCGGGAAAGTTTTGCGCGTTCTTGAGAGGAGGGAGAGTGGCGGTTACTGCTCGAGTAGCCTCTGTCTTGGGTTCGTGGGCGGCCGGGCCGTGCGTGGCCGTTTGAGACCTTGCCATTGGCAGCATCGCCGCTGAAGTAGTCGAGGCCTATATTGGCCGTGGCTTTGGGAGTGTGTCCGAACGCCTGCCCGCCACGCTTGTAATATGTCCCCGCGTTTGTTGTTTCTATGTCGAACTCATCGTCACTGTCGATTTCTTCGATGACGCCTGTTCGTATCCCTAAAATCTCGAGCATTCGGGCTGTTGTGCCGCCGAAGATGATGACCGTTAACACGACTACGACGAGCACGGTCGCCCGGAGGGCAGCGCCATTTTCGCCTGATAAGCCCGCTGCGAGAGCGACACCAACAGCGCCACGCAGCCCAGCCCAGAAGAGCATGGCTTGGTATTTCCAGGGGAGCTCATCTGGCGCATCGACGCCGCGGCGGCGGGCGCGCAGCCGAATTATGTAGTTAATTGCTTTGGATAGAGGGAAGACGCTGAGCCAGCGGGCGGCGCAGATGCCAACAACCGTGACGAGGATGAACAGGGGTTTGTAGACCAGGTCTGTTTCTGTAAAGAGCGTCAGGCCAAGATAAATGAAGATGAAGTTCTCGGATAGTTGCGCTGTGATCTGAAAGATAAATTTCGTGGTTAATTGGGTTCGGCGGCTCATGTTGTAGTAGGCGTAATGCTTGAGCGTAATACCACAGAAAAGCAGGGAGACGATGCCGGACATTTTGACGCCATTGCTGAAGAAGTAGGATGCGTACGCTATCAGGAGGACTATGCAGGCTTCGATCTTGGGGTAGCGCCGGATCAAGGTGAATTTGAGGATTGCGGCTGTGCCGATACCTATAGCAATTCCGATAATGACGCTGGTGAAAAAGACCAGGAGGAAGAAGCCGATCGCTTCAAAGAGGGAGAGAAATGTTAAGCTTCCGGCTGCTGCGCCTTCTTTGTAGCGCTGGGCAGTTTCGAAAAGGACGATTGCAATCGCGTCATTGAGAATGGATTCGCCGAATATGACAGTGTAGAGCTTTGGTTCGACTTTGTACAGATTGAAAATGGCAAGGATCGTGACAGGGTCGGTCGCGGAGAGGGTGGCGCCTACGGAGAGAGCTTCGACGAACGTGATGCTCAGTCCGTCCAGCGGTATTCTGGTCCACAACCATAGTATGATACCCAGCGAAACAGCCGATATGAACGTTCCAGCAAACGCAAATGTAAGTATTGTCCCTATGTTCCTGAAGAAATTGCCCTGGTGTAACTCGTAGCCCGACGCCAAAATAATGGGTGGTAGAAGTAAGTTGAAGAAGAACTGGTAGTCGAAGCTGACACTATCCTGTATAGATCGTCCTGGAGACACTCTTATGATCAAGCCCACCACCATTCCCGCAAAGATTGACACGACCGTCTCGTGGATTGCCTGGATCTTCTTCTGCTGAAGGATGTACGACGTGAACAGCGCTGCAATTAGCAGCATAATGACGATGAACAGCGCCCATGACGTGAAGAACTCTTTGTCCCCTGCGTCGGCTGGTTCGTCAGGGTCGACATCATCGTCTACTGCTCGACGCAGAATCTCAAATGCGCTTGAGTAGAGTGACTGCGCCATGGTAGGTTATGTCGACCAATATTACGGGCCTGCTTGCGATTCTAGCGCGTAGAACATTTGTGCTGTCGGCCCGAACATTGGACGCAGGACCGGCAGAGCAGATTCTAGTGAGGACAAGAAGATTATGAGAAGAAAGACAGGTAGCAAATGTTGTCTTGTGACATTACACCACTGGAAGGCATACAGAAACGTGGTCGACGGATAGCCTAGATGGCTTCAGGCCGGCAGGCATCCACTAACTCGGTCAGGCCCGCCGTTTGGCCCTCAGGCTATGAGGCCAAAGCAAGAGTGCCTTCACTAAAAGGCTTGAGCTATGGTTGTAAATGATTCAAGGCACTAGTTATATTTATTGGGATATTGATACTTCTTTCAACACTCCTTGACGGGAGCTAGCCTCGACGTTAGCATCATGCATGGCCACAGCCCTAAAACGAGTGCCGTAGCACTTCCATCTGTACCTCAATTCATCAGAGTCATCGCTCTATATCATGATCTCATCTGTATACACCACTTCTTCCAATTTCCACATTTCCTCATACTAGGTCACCCTGTCGTTGAAGCTCTCGCAGTTGCTCGTGAAGGCCACCGACGGTATCTCTCTGCGTCCTCAGCAGTTTCTGAAACTCTTCCTTGGCGTCATGCATCCCTATCCTGATCCCATCCAGAATCATGCTGCTGAGCACCGTGAAGTCCTTCGTGTTCCATGCTGCGTCTTCGTAGCAGCCAGGTGGAAGTGGGAAAGATTGTGGTTTTTGAGCCATTGCCAACTTGTCAAACCCGCCAAGCAGTCCATATCTCTCAGGAAGAGTATGGATCCGGGTCTCATTGTACCTCTAGTTCCAATACGGTGCTTTCAGGCCAGTCAACTGCTGCACTACACTCTCGCCCTCTGCCGCAGCCTGTTCCTTCTTCCTCTGCCCAGACAATTCCATCTGTATACTTCTGTGCACGTGCACCAGCCAGTCGACGTAGCTCTGTTGTTCATTGTTTCGATCCTCCACAAGCATCCTAGCGAATTCGAATTCGGAGCCGTCAAGGCCCTGACGGGCGAGTTGGATCGTCGCAGCTTTCGAGCCTCTGACCGAGGCAACATATGACAGCAAATTGCGCACCTGGGCGTTGAGGTGGGTCTCCAGTACAGGTAGCTCGTTCAATCGAGGATCGAGAGCTTGCAGCGAGTTGAATTCTGGGCCAAATAGGTCTTCGAGAAGATTCGGCGACACCTGAGCGTGCAGCCAAATCAGTACCGTCTGACCGTTGTCGATGACATATGCTCCACCTTCTTCGATTCGGGAGTAGGATGCTCGCAAAGTTGGGGGAACGACCAGTTGTCCGGTCTCAGCGTTGGCGAAGCAGTCCTCGGGGTTGAGATTGTGGATGGCGTAGATTCGTGGGTACAAGTAGAGTGCTGTTTCGGTGATACCACAGGATCGGAGCATGCGAGCTGAATGAATACGTCTGTCAGTAGGCTCGATACCACCTAAATGAACGTTAGCAATTTCTACGAAGCGATCATCGATCGCAGCTTACCTTTGAATGCCCGACATTTGAGCAGACCGAGCATATACATAGAGAATTCCTTGAGGTGTTCTGGCAGTACGAGCTGGCCTGGTGGATGCGATCCTGAGAAGTTCTTTCTGTAACCAGCGAGGATATCAATGGTCTTCTCGGTCAAATTTGCTCGAATGTCCTTTAACGACTTCTCCGATACCTTTGATGCAGCCTCTTTGGCTATTATGCTCACGACAGCATCTTGATCAACCGTTCGCATTGTGTCTGCTGCTCCTTCATTGACACCCGCAACGATATTGATGCATCGCACTCTTCTCTGCCCAGTTGCAGACGTATAGAGAAGTGCAGCTTGGAAGTGTGCGTCTAATCTCGAATCTAGCTTACCGTCATACGAGAAGACCACGCCCAAGGCTTTGTCTGCATCAATTGTGCCGATCTCGAGGTCTGCACCAAATGCATGTTGCAAAAAGCCGCCATGATAAGCAGAGACCTGAAGACCATTTGAACATCGCACTTTCATCAGTGCCTGAAAGCCTATTTCTCTCCTTATGGCATGTTCGACTTCTTTGATGTACTTCAGCGAGTCTCGTGGTGCCATAAAGTTTGGATAGAAGAAGACTTCGCCCCCTGTCAATCGAGCCATATGACCGATAGTGGCAATATCCATATAGCCGCCTCCGGGTGCTGCGACAAAGAAGTCTACACCGATGCCGGCTGTCACCATAGCATTGGCGGTCTTTTTGAATCCAGGATGTTCGGTAGTGAATAATCTCCTCTCGGCGTCGGTGTCTCTTCCTTTCCCATCATCGCGCAGATGAAGCTTGCCAGGACCCCAAGTAGGTAATGTGGATATTGAACATATTATCTTTCCTCCAGTGGCCGTCAATGCCGCAAGTGCAGCATTTAGGACAGGCAATAGAGCTGGCTCCGGATTCTTCACCAACGTAAACATGCTCGGTAATGCCTGCAACAAGGATGTGATGACGGACTTGGACTCGGTAGGATCTACAAACAAGCCAGTCGCCAGCGCGACGAACGGGTCTTCCAAATCTGGCATGACCATCATTTGCGCTACTGTAAGGCCAGCGCTGAGGTTGTAGAACTGGACTGCCTTGTCAAATGTCACAATGCCAATCTTCGCTCCCTTGGGTATTCCTGCTGCTACAGTCTCGTCTGGTGCTTCCTCCTCTTCATCTGGATTTGGGCCATAGAGAGCGTTCATTATTCCTTGACAAGTCGCGGCAAGCAAGCCACGGTTAATTGCTTCTTGGGAAATATCAATTAGGAAGAGATATCTGAGAGCAACGGGCTCTTTCGACCAGTACTCTTTCGGCACAGTGAACTCCACCGTCCCCAGCATCAACTCCGGCCGTTGCAGCCTGTCGACCCGCACACCAGATGGGTCCGTTGGCGCGAAATAGTCCGGAGGTACATCGTTGGCAAAGCTGCACATATTACAAACAAGCTTGTTTCCCCCAGATTTGAATGTCATGAATGGATTGACATAGGTTCGGCATCTTCGACATCTTGGGGGCCCAGCCTCGCCGAAGTCCAGTACAGGTATTGCTTGCTCTCCTTCTTGAAGCGGAGCAAGTGGTTGAAGTACCAAGCCCAAAGGCAGAGCCGTAGAATTGAGACTCTCGACCGTAGAAGGTATGTTGTTAATTGTCAACCGTGCGAACTTGGGTGCCGAATTCCCTTGATCGTACGCCACAAAGGGTACCGCTGCAGGAGGCGGCAGATGCTTTTCCATGGTTGGGTAAACCTGTTGCTGATATTGCTGTGTCGCAAAATCTCTTGCTCGTGCCACACTCGGTATCTGCTCCGGGTCGACCTTGCCTTGTGTAGTCACCGCCTCTTCACCCATTCGTAACCTGTCACCTGCATTCTCCGTAGGTTGACTTTGGAGGTTCGGGCTTGCTCCGGGCTGTTGTGGCTGTCCCTGTTGGAGAAACTGAGGCCCGCCCTGGAAACCTGGCGCAGACGCTGGAGGGGGGGCTGCGGGCTGACCGAGGTCATGGTATGCATGCCTTTCCTTCTTCCGCCTGCTCGAAGGTGCAGCAACTCCCATATTGGCCATTTGTGAACTCAGACCATTCATTCCATCTTGGTGCTGCTGGCCGTATTGAGCGCCATATTGACCTTGGAATTGCTGCGCTGCAAGAGGGGCTGTCCCTGGCTGTCCATATCCGTGCGGTGCAGGCTGTTGGTAGGGGGAGGAAATATTGTGTTGTTGCCGAGGGTCGTTTCCGTACGGATTTTGATTTTGCATGCGCTGGCCGCCAGCATGGTATCCGCCGTACTGGTCGGCCATGTTAGGTTTCTATCAGAGGACAGTCACCCTGGACACGACATCGATGCTTAGTACCTAGATATATAAATTGGAGACTTGTGCAGCTTCGAGAGTGATGATAATCAGAGAAACAGATAAGCAGAAGCGGTCGGTATGTCAACGTATGGTCGAACAAAATACCATTCTGTCCTCTCGCTTCGTTGGTGTAACGGGCTGGCAATAAATTTGTGGAGAAGTCGCGAGCACATGAATGGAGCGTCCCCGCTGGCGCATCATCTACGAACTAGCTGCTGCCTCGTCTTACTCGTTATCCTTTTGACGAGGAACCACGAAATGCACGCAGTATTTTGATAGAAATCATGAAACTATTTCTCTGTCAGACAGGAAGCCTCGCTAGAGCGTTGTGTTTTGAGTCAAAGCCACGAGGGTAATTCTGGGCTTACTTGTTGATGAAGCAATGCGCGAGTGCTACCACCTTGGACAATATGAGGTAGTGTGATATGCCACAATGTGACTCCTCAACGCAGCTGCTCACGAGCTACAATTCTTTGGAGATCGTCAGACACCACTGTAAGCAATCTTGTCTCATCTGGGGGTGAAGGACAGGCCATCTTCAAGGACATCCAGGGGGGGCTGTATGCGTCAATGTAAAGGCTTCAAGGGAATTCATAGGTGCTCTAAGCAGGCGTATTCTGCCGTGGTCTCCTTTCGCTTGGGTCGACAAGTGTTGTATTGATCAGGGTAGCAGTGAGGAACTTTTGTTAGAGGCCAACAACAGCATCAATCGGCGGTGCCAGGAAGCATCGGTCTGCTACGCATTGCTAACTGACGGCGTAACACTGGAGGATCACGGATTGAGGAGGCTATAAAAATGAAGAAGGCAATGCCAAGCTAATGACCGTGGCTGAGAAAAAGCTTTGCTGAGATTTGTTGATTCACTCGAGCCCCGGACTCCAGAGGAGCTTCTCTCGCCATTCTACTCGGTGTTTTTGGTTCAGCACCGGACTCGTCAGGATTAAAAAGGCGCCAGTTGTGATAAAAATTGAGACGGCCATCCAAAAGTCTCAGGTGGATTTGTCAAATTCCCAGCCCCAGCAGTAGCTGATCGACCAGGGAGGGCCCCAGGTAGCAGAACGAGAATCAGCCGGAATCGATGATGACACGTAGAGTCTCCGGGGCATATCGAGGTAGATATGCCAGATCTGTGCGGGTGAGGTCACCAACGCATTCATGTGTCTCTAGGAGGAGAACACGAAAAGTGCCAAGATCAAAGGTACGGTACTGTTGCCTTGAGGACCTGCACCTGCACCTGCACCTGCACCTGCACCTGACATATTTCCATTACTTCGATCCTTTTCTTCGCTCCTTTCACATCACTGATTCATCAATCAATATCATACAGTCCAAGACACCACTTTCAATACTAGTTCCAAATTCGACTCGATCTCAGTAACAGACCCGTCAAGGACAATGGCGCAACGACAAGGCTTCAGCTCCGTGAAGATCTTTGACGATGAAACTCGAGCGGATTTCGAGGCACCACAACAAGTGGTAGAAAACTTTCACAGTCAACAATCGGGACGTGGTAGTCTGGAAGAACCTACCGCATGTCTATCTCGATATCTTTCAGTCCGATCCAACTTTTCCCCTTCTTCGTCTGAGGCCAGGCGGCAACAGATTGCATCTGAAGCTGCTGAATCGCAGGAATATGCTCAGATAGGTGCAGGTACATGTGGGGTTGTGTTTGAGAAGCCTGGAAGTCCGATGGTAACAAAGTGGGAGAGAGACCATGCTTTCGAGGAGCGGAACTTGAAAAACGAGTACGACATGCAGATCAGAATATACGATGCCTTTCAGAGATATGGCAATCTCCAGGAATTAGACGTGCATGTCCCCAAACCTGAGAGTTTCATCCAAAAGAACGAAAGCGAGTGGTGGGAAGCGAACATGCATTTATTTCCTGAGAAGTATCAGAATGCAACCAATCTGTTCATGTCTGAGCGTATCCTGCCGCTCCCTCGAGTCGTCCGCAACGGCTTGATTGATATCTTCTGTCCAAAACCAATCAGAGCCCAAGCGAAGCAGAGTGATGGCAACAAGCATTGTCTGGTGAGGCCCTACCTCGGGAAGCGCAAGCCCGAGCGCACATCGAAGGTCTTTGGCTTCAATCTTCGAAACTTCAATCTTCATGTCGATCAAATACCTCAGACGGGAGCTGATCCCATACCCTGGGCTCTTGCGATGGCTGATGCACATGCTATCATGCATTTTGAGGTCAAGGTAGACGCCAACGATGTCGAGTTCGTCCTAGGAACGGCGCCTACCTTCACCAACAATATGCCGCACAACTTCACCAACGGCTTCAATTTCGTCCAGCGCGAAGTTCATTTCTGGCTGCTTGACTTCAATCAAGTCCGAGAAATCAGCATGGATGATGCCGGCATCAAGAGCGCAGTAAGAGCGTTCCACAACAACGACCCTTACTGCCCCAGGCCTGGGAAAGGCCGCGATGATCTGTGGGAGCTCTTCAAAGAGCGATATCTGAACACGAGCGCAAGAATTGTACCAGCAGAGCACCGAGACCTTCCAGCTCGCTTCATCGAAGGGGTCGAGCTTGTGCAGCAGGAGAAGGACGCAAAGGCTGAGGCGGCAAAGTTCAGAAATCCCGGTGCCTTCATTGAGACTTGAGGGCTTCTCTCGCGCACACCACTTTAAGATCTCGAGATCTTATGTTTCATCGATAGGCCGAACAACGAAATCCCATTCCATCTCGTTTGACCCCATTTGGTTTTGCTACTTCCCTCCTCCCATCTCAGCTCTCATTTCTCTTGCCCTCTCGTCCCTCACACTCCTCTCCTCAGCTTCTCTCCTCATGATCTCCTCCCTTACCTTCTTCCTCGCGTCCGCCTCGGCATCCCAAATCGGCTTATCACTCTTACTATATTCGATCATCTTGGCCGCAAAGTCCTTGTAGTTCTTCTCCCTCTCGCCGCGCATCTCGAGATTACGTTTCTGCAGTTCTGGGTTGAAGCGGTTGAAGAGTTCGCCTTCGGAAGGGGTCACGTAGTACATTATTAGAGGGCCGCCGATACTGCAGGTGAGGAATACGGCGGCCATTTTGGCGTACATTGTGCTTCGAGACATTTTGAAGGTCGACTGCAGGTAGTTGGGTTCGGGGTGTGACGGTGCGAGGTAGAAGTATTGAGTTTGGAGCGCAGTGGGAGCTGCCTTTCGCTTGATCTAAATGGTATTTGAGTATCTTGGCAATTTGATCCGGTGGCTCTTTGGTGGAAAACTTGTTCCTGTGCTTCTTGACTGGTGTGACTTCATTGACCTCTGGTTGGAGACGTGGTCGAGTGTCCAACCTAAGATTCAGAATGCAGTCAATGACTCGTTCATATCCAACCGGAGCCTCTGGCTTCCTCCGGATTGAGCTAAACCGAAAATGAGCTAGCTTTGCCTGAGTGACTTGACCGTTTTCAATAATGTGGGCGCCAACAATAATATCGAACTCCTGTGATAGTTTCACCTGCACCATACAGGCAAATGTACGCAAAACAATGCATCAGTTTGCCAACCTTGAGGGGTTCACGGAAAGGCGTCATGTTTGAAAACAGTCTATACCACGACCAACGTCACGATTACCGCTGCCCCATCTCTGGACTAATCAATCGCAACGCACTTGTGTTTGTTTTGGTGATGATGTGATTCTCTCAATCGCATAGTCCTCCTGCTGGGTGCTGCACGTAGCACACTCTGTCCATCCCCTTTCGAGTCTTTCTTCATCCTAAAGGAGGTCGAGTTCCAAGCCACAAATGGCTTTCGCGGCTGGCAAGGCGCACACCAGACGCGCTTCTATTGGTCGGCGCCTCGTATAGCACATTTCCACATCCTCGCTTGAAATACCTATCTAGCAGCACCAGGCAGAATTATGCCATTCACAGCCACGCGCACTCATGTATTTCCTCAACAGGCGGACCTGGGGTCCTTGTGCTTCATATCTGCTATCCTCCCGACCTTCTCACACAGTTATGCATCCGACACACCATGCTAAGACTACTATGGCTATCGTTGACAGGGGTGGCAGGTGCGAATCTGATACGCATGCCAATGTCAGGTGCGGTGACTGGTGTCCTGGGATATGATGGTGTGAGTTACCAAGCCATTCGGTACGAACCGCCTTGCGGCTCCTTTGGGAGCCATGAGCGATTTGTAAGCTCCACGGACATATCGGAATATTGCATTCCAGCAATCGAGGCCTACACAAACAATTCAGATACCGTGGCAATCTAGGACACTACAGGTGTGCGCCTGCGTGATGTTCGAGTAGGTGGGGGAACCGATGTGTGCATGTGTTTCTCCCTGACCAGGACCGATGGAACCAATTCAGACGCCTGCTTCTGGATAAACGCTGCAGGCCAAGCCGATCGTTGGTTCTCTATTCAATATGACATGATTGCTTCTTCCTACCGACCGAATGGGTCAAAAGGCACTTCCAAGGTGTCCTAACGTCGACCTTCCGGCTCTGCAAGCTAGCTGGTCTGCCACTGCCTATCAGCCGGCTGTGACGGAAGTTCAGTCTATCGTCAGCAATGGCGTCTCTATTACGACCAGAAGCGAAGTGCGAGCAGCGACATTGACGCCATCAAGCGTGTTGACAAGTATCCACCCGCATTGATGAAGTACTAACAAAACTCTAGTTATGACAATCACAGGCTCGGCAATCTTCACATCAACCCTCACAGATGGTTCACTCACGACTTACACATCGTCATCGACGACGACTGCCCCTGTCATTACCTCTGCGCCTGGTGCCTCGACAGCTGGCAAACTCTCACAAAGCGATGAGATTGCTTTAGGCGTTGGAATCGGGATTGGAATACCAACCATGATTCTTGTGGTCGTCATCGCCAAGTATATGGCTAAGCGTGAAGTCATTATCAGGGAGGATCCGTTCTGGGCTTCAGTCCGAGCTGCAAACAGTCAGCCGAGTGCCCGAGTATCTATCAGGATTGCCGTCGCCTCCGAATGGTACAACATACACTGGACATCATCCTTTCTCGCCCCGACCCGGATCCGCGGTCTACTAAGCCTCAAGAACCTTCAATCTCACCCCTTCCTCCTCAATGGCACTCATACTCTTCCTCCATAATGCTCCTCCCACGCTGACCCTCGCAACACCGAGATCTCTTAGCTTCTGAACTCCGACGCTGCCCGGCTGCATGGCAAGCCTTCCCTCGAACGCCTTCACCATTTCCTCGACCTCATCCGGCTTGATGTCCCACTTCGTCTTACCCCAGACAAACACTGTCACCGCGCCAGCCTCAAGGTATCTCTTACCCCGCTCGATCACATCGGCGATTGCCCCTCCATAGCCAAGGACGTCTGTTCGAGCGTTAACAACAAAGTCCGGTACCCCTGCTTCTCCCGCCGCGGTTACGATGGCTTTGATCCGGCTCACCGCATCATCCATGTCTCGAAGTTGGTGCGTCGAGTTGTCGACGTCTTCGATATTACACCCCACAACGCCCAGCTCAATCGCCCGTCTAACCGTCTGAGCAGGATCGTCATACCCATCCTGGAGGTCCGCGGTCAAGGGGACGAGATCCTGCTTCCCGGCTTTGCGCAGACCGGCGATAACGTTCCTGATACCGAGAAGATTCTGCTCCAGCGTCATATCATTGTCATCGACTGCTTGCGTGGCAGCAATAGCGTACGATGTCGTTGCAATCGCCTTCGTAGACTGGTGACTGGCGACGAATGCGGCTGAAGCGCCGTCCCAAACGTTGGCCAGGAGGAGCGGATTGCCGGAGACGTGGAAGGACTTGAGTCGGCGAGCGAGGTCGTTTGAGGAAGGGGACATTGTGGGCGTCGGTCTTAGTTAAAGGAGAAGCAGAAGCAGCCTGTATCGGAGCACGTAGTGTTCTAAGGAACCCCGTGGCTGTCACTGCTTGCAAAAAGCCCGAATTGGAAGCCGCGCTGGTCTGCTGCTTAACAGTTGTACCCTCTGAGCCAACAGCATCCGAAACACTTACTAAGGGTGCGTGCAGATAGATGCTATCGCTTGAAGTTGGTAGTCATTTACTTGCGCCTTATGTACCTATTGCGGTTTTTCAAGATTAACGCGATCTTGGTGTGACTGTGCAGAGCTGAGAGGCTCCCGAGTACGATTTCGAGCATCGTATTCGGTCTCGCGGCTAATTTGGCCACGACACGTGATCTCCAGCGCTCGGTTGCGATTCAGGATCTTCTCAACCCTAGATCGCGGCGAGTTTTAGCACCTGGTGCATTGTCAAAATAACACCCCATATAAGTCGTCAGTCGCAGATGAAGCGCACAGGGACCTACGCTGAACCAGAGCCCGCCGAGGTGGCCGAGGTCAGCATTGCCGTGGTCCGGGCTGTCAGCTAGCCTCACTATCACCTCATGCGGGACGAGCAGACATATGCTAAGTATTCGCGTAAAGCCTTCTTGGGCCATGAAGCCAGGGTTGACTTGATGCGCTCGCTCGTCCAGAAGGCCGGACGCCTGACTTACGTACGGCCCATGGACAGAATACCGTGACACGACGCTCCTCTTGGATATTTATTGTCGGACTAATTGTTCGGCTGCTTTGCTGCACTGCGGCGGCAGAGCAACTCCATATATCCTACCGCTTCGAGGCCAATACGTGTCAACACTCGAGGACGCGTGTGGCAGCAACCATTATCGTGCAGCTTCATTATCATTGCGGTTCGGGGCTTAGGCAGTACTTGTGGTGAACAGCAGCGGAATATCTGCTGCTGTATTTGTGGCATGACTCGAGACTCCGACGATATTTTTCAGACGGACTAATTTGACAACACTAGAGACAAAGGTTAGGGTCATATCGTGGGTGACCATGGCAATGAATTGCTGCGAAAGTCCATATATCAACAACCATTAACGCTCAGCCAGCTCAAGCTTTGACACTGAAGAGGAGACGAGAAGGAGGTCGAGATGGGAAAGAGTAAAGAGCGTCAGTTGCTGAAATGCAGCTTAGATGTTCACATTCCAATAGGACGACGTCAAGGCTGTAAGGGCCCACCCGAAGTCTGGTAGGGAAAAGAACGCCTGCAATTTCCGAAAAGAACAGGTCGAGATAAGCAATTCATCTAGCTTCCAACTCCTTGCCTGTTTATTTCTAACGTGCTCTCCAAGCACAGTCTTGCTATGCAATTCTATCCATACCCGATGCAGCCGAAGCGATGCAATAGTATGACATGGCGGCCGGGCCACTTTAATCTTTCGTAAATCGTGAACTAATGTAAAATGCATGGTCATTCGCCCCCAACCAACCACAGAGCCGTGCCAACTACCAGAATTATGAGCATAACCGTCATGATCGAGGCGCCAGCCTTGTCTGCAGTCGTCATCGAATGCTTGTGCAGGTCGTCCGGTCCGACTGGCGAGTGTGTACCCGCTGTCGGATCGCCCTGACTCAGGCCATTATCAGCCGTGGCTGGACCTTCGACATAGTCCAGCAGATTTGATTGGACAACCTCGAGCACGGCCATCTGCTCACCCACACCTGTACTGCCGTCGAACGTGCGCTGAGGCCACTTCAGACCACACTGATTGCCGTCATTGCCACCTGTGCATGTCGCAACTGCAGCTTCTGCTGATGTCTCGAGGATCGGTTTGAGCAGGTCGCGTGTGAACGGCGCTCGCACGATCGTTGCGGCAATCCATCTCGCGAAATATGCTTTGAATGAACGCTGGTCGACATTGCAAGTTCCTATATCCTCGCAAGCCGCCTCGAACATGACACCGTCCTTCAAGAATATTCCAAGATTTCCAATGATGCCGCGGATTCGCTCTTCCCAGAGTGCAGAGCCGTTAGTGTAATTATACATGTTCGCGGCTCCTATCAAATACGTGGCAGCGTTGTATGTCCATTGAATGTGGTCAAGCTCCGTACAATTCAACCTGTCATCACTACCGTCGTAGAAGTTGTAATTCGAATCGAAGAGAATTTGTGACGACCAGTCCCAGACCTTGTTTGCCCAGTCTGCATAAGTGTCATTGCCGGTATACACGGCGAGCCTCGAGCCTATGTTGAAAAAGCAGCCGTTCGAGATGGTATTCTTGTAGTTGTAGCCAGCATTGAATGCAAAGATCTGCCACTTTAGACCACCACCACAAGTTTCTGTGTCCCATCTCGCCGCTTGCAGGTTGAACACACCTTGTGCCACCCCTAACCACGACGCACCTGTATCTGGTGGGGGCTCAGGGAATTTATTCTCTGCTGCTGAAAGGGCCGCCATGGTCCAGAATGCTTGATCATCATTTCCCAACGTTTTTGTCTGATTCGGTGGTTGAAAAACGTTCTCGGGCCCAAGTTGATGGACCATGGCCTGCATGGTGATTTCATTAAATTGGTCGTCGCCGGTGAAGTACCAGTAATCTATGAGAGCGCCAAACATTGCACCTGCCTCCCACCAGTAATATGGCGCTGGCAAGTTTCCAGGCACGTCGCCTGGTCGATAGCCTGTGTAATACTGCACCATACCCTGGGCGGCGATCTCTGCTGCTTGTTTTATCGACTCTTGACTTGTAATGTCTAATGTGATTGCTGCTGAGGCATAATGAAGTGCAAAGGCGATTGCGCCCAACGAGCATATCCTTAGGCCCATACCGAGCGACTGACTGTGAGTGCGAATGAAAATGTCTGGCACAAGGCCAGAAAATCTCATGTAACTTTTTTGCTAGGATTCATCAAACCTGGGGCCGATGCTGACAATAGCAATCATTCATAGTTTAGTTCTGGTTTCTGCGGATTGACCTGGGAAGGGAGGGAAGGAGTCTGGCGTCGAGAGAGTCGAATATACGCCGCAGGCTGGGAAGTGGTTAGTTGGTTAGGAGGCACTTGGCATCGGGCGTTTGTATTTGCATTGACGATCACTTCAAGACAAGATGCACATTTACCTTGTCTCGAGACTGATTGCGGAGGCTGAGCCGTCTTGTCTCGTGGTGCCAAGTGTCCAAGCATCTTGGAGAGGCCATCGACGTAAGCGCTCCGGGCGAGTGAGACAGAATAATGAAAGCGGCCTTGGCCGGAAACGGATTAGTGTGCGTCCGTTACGTCGCGGACTGGCTGCTGCGCGCAAAGAAATGGCAGCAACGACCCACACGTGCTCCCGCAACCAGCCGGATGCAAGTTTGGCAACCAGACACAACAAGCGCCTTGGTGACCGCAATCATGATCTCAGTGCTCCGGAATCGATTATGTTTGTTTGAAAGCGGTGCTTGAGTATCTTACCAAGCGTCGGAACTTAATCGCAAGATGGTCCGAACATCTCCCTGGAAGATCGAATCGATGGTGTCCTGGCACGGGGTTAAAAGAGCTTCACGTACCCATTTTTTTTGAACACAAGCATTCTTGGATGGCTCGGCTCCAATCTGCACTTTTACATATGAATGTCATGTGTCGAAAGGTGAAACAGAGTATGTTCTGCAGATGAACCTCGCGAATTGTGCTAGGTGGTGCTTATTTGTTAAGTAATGTGGGATAGATGGGAGGCCCGCGGTGGGCGAAGTTCACCTACGAGTAATACGGTGTCCCAAAGCAAGCTGGGATGGGAAGGACCTTGTGCAGCCGGCTGCTCTCATTGTGCTTAGTTCGAGGACTGGAAGTGCAACGAAATCAGTCTCGTACAGGATGAAGACGATCTAATGTGAAGAGGATTTCCTCGAGAAGAGGAGAACAGTTGCAGAAGAGTTTCGAACCCCATCTCTAATCGTCCGAGACCAGTCACGTAATCGATGCACAGCCATTAATTTGCTCAACCACATCATATTGCGCAAGTCATCTTGCCACAGTCTGTGGTTACTGCTGTTGCCTTTGTGATGAATTTATGCATGTCATCCCTCCTGCTCCTCTTGACACACTTCGCATCTTCAGACTATTGACCACGTTAAAGCATCGCCGTTTGGGAAGCTGCGCATTTTAGGTGAAACTTTTGGTTGAGGCCTGGACAAGATTCGAGGCTAAGCCGCATAGGAGAGGCTTCAGCACCTGCGCCAGCCAACCTCTTGAAACTATTCACGCCATTCCGTCTTCCTCCTGACAACTTGCGCCTTCAACCACTTCATCCCAATTCCAGCCAGAGTCGCACGAATCTATCAGTATCATCGCCGAGATCACGAATTGAACGTCGAAAACCCCCCTAATTACTCCAAATTACAATCACAATCACAATGGCCGACGGACGACAAGAACCATACGACCCTTATCTGCCGTCTACCGGCAACGCGCAAGGCGGCAATGCCAGGACTGCTGCGCTTCAAGCGGTATGTTTTTCTGTGATCTTCTTCTGCTCTGCCTTCCATCCAGACGATTCGCAAAGATCCCCACGATTGGATTACAAACAGTGGAAAGCACATCGCAACACGCCTGCGGCGCATGAAGCGTAGATGCAGATGTCGCACTTGTTCGCTGACCTGTGCCGAATCGTTTGCGCTGCAACACTGGACTAGCCTGCAGACTCAGATGCGATCCGACTCAGCGACGTGTCGATGAGTAACATGCTGACATCCTCGGTTTAGCAAATCGACGACACGGTCGGGGTTATGAGAGAGAATATCAACAAGGTCTCACAGAGAGGAGAGCGCCTAGATTCGTTGCAGGACAAGACCGATAATCTCGCTGTGTCAGCACAAGGCTTCAGGAGAGGTGCCAATCGAGTCAGAAAACAGATGTGGTGGAAGGACATGAAGATGCGCATCTGCATAATAGTCGGTATCATTATCCTGCTCGTCGTCATCATCGTCCCTGCTGGTAAGTGGTCGCATAGAAGAGAGATTGCGAGCTCAGGCTGACGAATGTACTAGTGGTCGCCACAAAGAACTAAGTTACGACCGGTCACGAACTTTGCCTGCTACGATTCTGAAATAAGCGAGCTGTACATTGTCTGAAGACCGAGTATCTCTCGATCGGTGTATCCTCACGACCACAAGAACCACAGCAGCTCGAAAGCCAATCTCGGAGTTAACTAAGAACTCGTGCTGTGTTATGATTCGAGGCGTTCAAAGTGGGCCGCTGCGGCTGTATGATAGTAATACGATCAGATCCATTATTTCGTATCATCCTTCATGCCATCATTTACGATTCTTTCTTGCCGGAGATCAAGGAGAATGAATGGGACTGCTTGTACGAAGCGAATGAGGACATGTGCACCAAATGCCATGTTCTCGTGAGACCGCCCTATTCAGAGGACGTTTTCAACTTCGAAAGGTGCAAAGCAGACGGGAGGCTTCTTTGCGTGACAGTGATATCAATACTTGTATAGAGAACTTTTTCCCAAGAAAGACGAGTCACGAATTTGACGGCCTGTCAAACTTGCCTTTGCGGGATTGTATTGATTCCGCTGGTTGGCCGATCCCCAAGCTGGTATCCCCGCCCGCATGCTTCTTTGCAAACAGTAGCGAAATTTTTCCTGATAACGCACGGCGCATAGGACCGCAAAGCGAGCAAAGAATTTTCTTCACCAGACTTCAATGTAAATGAAAAACGCACTTATTTCCGTCGTCTGAGGCGGCACCAAAAGTAGTTGTATCCATTGTCTTCTCATATCTCGTGACTGTGTCGGTGAAAAAGCGGCCTCACAGTCCGCAGTTCCTTCTGCTCTTGCCGACGATCGGAAGAGCTTCTCGTGACTCCCAGCACAGAACGCAGTCCTTCATTTTCAGCTGCCGCATGTCCCCAAGCACCATGTCGGCGTTCAGTGCTGCCGCCGTCAGGGCAGTCTCTCGATCAGTGGCTATTACAAGACCCCGAACCTCGACCTCTCTGCGCGCTATTCGTCCAGCCGTGACAGCGTGCAGTCAGCGAAGCTCGCCGACTCGGCGAAGTTATGCTACCTCGTCAGACATCCGATCATCCACACGGTCGACAGTGGTGCAACTACTGAGCAACATTGGTTCGAAAAGAGAGGTCCAGCAGTATCTATCACATTTCAGCTCAGTGTCGTCGCAGCAGTTCGCAGTCATCAAGGTTGGAGGAGCCATCTTAACCGAGCACCTGCAGACTTTGTCTTCTGCTCTAGCCTTCCTCAACCACGTTGGTCTGTACCCGGTCGTCGTGCACGGAGCTGGTCCGCAGCTGAACAAGATCCTGGAGGACTCGGGTGTTGAGCCGCAGTTTGAAGAGGGCATTCGAGTCACAGACCCAAAGACCCTGGGGATTGCGCGAGCTTTGTTCTTGGAAGAAAACCTGCGTCTTGTGGAAGAGCTTGAGAGACTTGGTGTTCGCGCAAGGCCGATAACCTCTGGCGTCTTTACTGCAGACTACCTAGACAAGGAAAAATATGATCTTGTTGGGAAGATTACCAGCGTCGATAAGAAACCGATCGAAGCTGCTATTCAAGCAGGATGCCTACCTATACTCACCTCCATGGCCGAGTCGACTTCAGGTCAAGTCCTGAATGTCAACGCAGATGTGGCAGCTGGTGAGCTAGCAAGAGCTTTGCAGCCATTGAAGATCGTATACCTATCAGAGAAGGGCGGCCTGTTCAATGGAGACACAAAGGAGAAAATCTCCGCAATAAACCTCGACGAAGAATACGACCATCTCATGACACAGTGGTGGGTACGACATGGCACACGCCTCAAGATCAAGGAGATGAAAGAGCTACTGATGGACCTGCCAAAGACTTCCAGTGTCGCCATTATCCATCCAGCAGATCTGCAAAAAGAATTATTCACAGATTCAGGAGCTGGTACGCTGATTAGGAGAGGAAACAAGGTACACACTGCTGAGAAAATCTCTGATTTCGCCAATCTCGAGAAGCTCAAGGAAGTGCTTGTCCGAGAACGTGAAGGTCTCGATGCTAAGGCCGTCGTTGATCGATACGTCAAGGATATGAAAGACCAGCAGTTCAAGGCTTACTTTGATGAACCCATGGAAGCTCTCGGGATTGTTCTGCCACCAACCGATGGCGCATCTATGGCTCATCTCGCCACCCTGACCATCTCCAAGGCTGGCTGGCTGACAAACGTGGCTGACAATATTTTCGCTGCAATCAAGAAAGACCATCCGAAGCTGATGTGGACTGTTAAGGAAGACGACGAGAACCTGACTTGGTTCTTCGACAAGGCTGACGGTAGCCTGTCCAAGGAAGGAGAGGTTCTTTTCTGGTACGGTCTCAAAACTGGTGAGGAAGTGCAAGAAGTTATGATGCAATTTTCGCAACATGGTCGGTCGATGTATGGCGGTACCAACCTCGAATCGAAGCTCCAAAAGGCCGCTCGTGCTGCTGCTAACGCTATGAGCAATGTGGCCAAGGCAGTCGGCCCTCAACAACAACAGGCTCGCGCATACTCGACCTCGGTAAACCCGCTCTGTGCTGCTCGAAGGACGTTCCGCTCCGCCCAGCCAGCCCTCCAAATCAGAACATATGCAACAACGACAAACCCGAACCCGCCGCTAGGAAGCAAGAACAAATCAAATGACGAACCTTCACGCGTAGCTTTGATTGGTGCTCGCGGCTACACTGGAAAAGCATTGATAGACCTTCTCAGCAGACATCCCAATATGGACCTGCGTCACGTGTCGTCGCGAGAGTTGGCCGGGAAGAAGTTGGAAGGCTACAAGAAACGAGACATCATCTACGAGAACCTCAGCGTAGAGGATGTGCGGCAGATGGAGGAGGACGGCAAAATCGACTGCTGGGTCATGGCGTTACCGAACGGTGTCTGCAAGCCATTCGTTGATGCCATTGACCAGGTCGGGGGCAACAGCGTCGTCATCGATTTGAGCGCTGACTACAGGTTCGACAGCAAGTGGACATATGGCTTGCCGGAGCTCGTCGATCGGTCAAACATCGCAAAGGCTACTAGAATCTCCAATCCAGGCTGCTATGCCACAGCAGCGCAGCTGGGGATAGCACCCATGGTTCCATACCTTGGTGCTGAGCCCACTGTCTTTGGCGTTTCCGGATACTCCGGTGCAGGCACGAAGCCAAGTCCGAAGAACGACGTCAACAATCTCACTAATAATCTTCTCCCTTACAGCATGACAGATCACATCCACGAGAAGGAAATCTCTACACAACTAGGAACACAAGTTGGCTTCATTCCTCACGTGGCGGTGTGGTTCCAAGGCATCCATCACACGATAAACATTCCACTGAAGGACGAAATGACATCAAGAGACATCAGGAATGTCTACCAGGAGAGATATGCCGGGGAGAAACTGTTGAAAGTCATCGGTGAAGCACCAGTAGTGAAGAATATTAGCGGTCGGCATGGAGTTGAAATTGGTGGGTTTGCGGTACACTCCAGTGGCAAAAGAGTGGTCGTATGCGCTACGATTGACAACCTGCTGAAGGGTGCTGCCACACAATGCTTGCGTAAGTCTTCAACGTCCCTCTGCTTGTGCTTCAGCTAACCGCTCGCAGAAAATATGAATCTTGCTCTCGGTTATAACGAGTTCGAAGGCATTCCTCTGGACTAAGCAGACATGATTAGAAGATAGATGGAATTTCTTCGGGATCACTGCGTGCATATCAAGATACAGGTAGATGGCGACAAAATCCCGTTTGGCGTACGGTGAGAGGTTGTAGATCCATTTGCTGTTGGAATCGGGGTCTAGTCAAATCTGTGATATTGTTTTGCATTCGCTTCACCCCACGCGTGGTTTCAACGCACAATTTCCTTCTCCTCTCCGGGTCCTCGTCTCAGGCGCTCTTATTTCTTTCCAGCGTCTGAGGCTCACTTCTGCTGATGAAGTCGTTCGCTGACGTTCATTCATAATCCTTACTCTGGACAGCTCGAGTCATGTTTTACAGCCACGAAAGTGAGTTAAGCAGATTGGTCGCAACAGGGGAATTCTGCTTAAGACCAAAATAGTACTTAATGACCGCAAGCACGGTGTCGCCACAATATGGTATGTTTGCTTTTTGATCAAGTTGACCGCACTGACTTGTAGGAGGCTCGTTGCCACTCTTGGCTCCAAGTCGTCACTCAAAAAGATCACGAGGAAGGCGATCATGGAGGTCAATGTGCCCAATGCCTGCGGCACTATTACCCATCCCTCAACTCCCATGGCGCTGCGGTTGCAAGGCAATCTACTGTGCGTTGCCTCCAGGCTGATTTGAATGACTGCTAACTTGCCACCAGCTTTGGCGTGTCAAGAGTCTTCTCTCAGCAATGTGCCTACGTGCTCACAGACATGCAGGGTTTAAGAGACAAGATGCGCGGAGCGCAGATGCTGTTGAAAGAGCTGGAGACTGATCCTGGTGTATCGAATACGAGGTGAGCAAGCACTGCTGGATGGTGCAACTGGCCAAGCTCTGACCGTTCAGATCCGAACAGCTCAATCTGCAGGCTGACCCTAGCTTCGACGTCGACCTCGACATTGGCTTTGACCTATCTGCTTTTGACGTCAGCTTCTCTTCGAGCGAGCCATCTAGTCTGATGTCACCAAAAACGCTTGCTTCCAGCCAGACGAGCTTCCTCGACGATGAGCAGATGCTCGATATGGGACATCCTCTTGATTTGTCTTCGTCGCGGGGCGCAGCAGAAGGACTCGTCATGGATATTGCTGGCGTTGGCAGTGCATTGACACGTCGATATGGGCAAATTGAAATGGCAAGCGAATTAGAGCTTGAGCAAGGACCTGCTGTCGCACAAGAGCCCCTATTCGAGTTGGGTGAAGATGGTGAGATTAGCTTTCACGACAGATCTGACCAACCAGTTGCTGGCGAGCTAGATGTTGGCAGTGGTGGAGCTTTCGCGGGCCAGGATGACTTTCAGCTAGACGATTGTGGCGATGACAGGCATTTACAAGTTTCGGTAAGGACAAAGCCTCGATTCTTAATGCATTAGTCTGATGACTACTGCAGAGCCCAAGACAAGGTTCCGAAAGCCCTCAGGACTTCTTCGACGCTGAAGAGTATCCGCAGATGGGTCACGTCCAACAGTCCATCGAGCAGCAAGCAGAACAGGCTCAAGAGCAAGAGGAAACGGAGGCAGCGGGGAGAGTAGCCTTACAGCGGACTGCCAAAACACGAGCTGTGCCTATAGATATTCCGGCCGAGCTACACAATCGAACACTGGCTGACTGGAAAGACCGCTATCTCGAGTACATGGAAGCTGCACACGTTGAAAATGCCAGCAGGATCTCCGCTGCACAGGCGAAGCGGAATGCTGCTTACTGGGTCCTCGACCAAGGCGTGGGTGGAGTCTATACTGACCTTGGCTCTGATCAAGGCGAGCATCCTCTTGCGGTGTTCAGTGGCCAAGCTCTGCTCGATGCTTTGATGGGCCCACAAGCACAACCTGCCAGCAAGAAGCGTACTCGGAGTGCAAATGATGAGGCAGAGGAAGATGGTGATGCAGCATCGAGACACGTTCGTTCACGCACTCATTACGGAGGGATAGACAGAGGTAACGAAGCCGTAGTGCTAGCGGTGGCTGATGATGATCAGGGCATAACCATGGTTGACGATGAGATCGAGCCTGAGGTCGGCAGAGAGGCACAAGCACCAATGTCTGACCACCCGGACACCTTGCCCTGGAATTTATACGCGTCTTCAAAGCAACGCTCGAGGCCTGGATCAGCGCGACCACCACTGAGTATTGCTGGAGCAAGCTCAAGCGCTGGCGGACGGTCTGGGTTTGATATCATCCCGTCAAGTCTTGG
This sequence comes from Herpotrichiellaceae sp. UM238, assembly GCA_000315175.1. NCBI lineage: Eukaryota > Fungi > Ascomycota > Eurotiomycetes > Chaetothyriales > Herpotrichiellaceae > Herpotrichiellaceae sp. UM238. The sequence continues at coordinate 18,688 of AMYF01000150.1, read as the reverse complement.
ATCAAACCGCATCTCCCGACTTGTACAAGAAAGTCCCCTTGAGCAGCGAAGAAGACTATTCCGGAATTCCTCAGTTCTTAGCGGAAGTCGAAAAATCCAGGACGACGCGGACCCTGGCAGCGCGGGCAACGACGACTTCCTCCTCGGCGACATGGGCGACACTGAGCTTGACCGCCAACTTGCCGGAGACCTGGGCGACGCAGCAGATTTTGAGCTCTACGGACCCGCAGCTGCAGTCAGCACCCAACAAGCGGCGAACCCTGAATGGCTCGCTGCGACCCTCGAGCGGGAAGCATTCAATTTTCTGAGCTTTCTGCAGACAACGGTTGAAGGGAAAATGGTTGATCTGGATGAAGATGCTGACGAGGAAGAAAAAGAAGGTCTAACGGTGACGTTTGAGGAGTTACTCCCGCCCGAGCAAAATAGTGAGGTCGTGGCTGCACAGGCGTTGTTGCATGTTCTGAGTCTCGCGATGAAGGACTTGATCTACGTGAAACAGGAGGACTATTTTGGGAACATAGAGTTGGGTCTTGTGGGGTTCCTGCGTCGTGGTGGTGGCGGTAGTGGTGATGATGATGATGATGTGATGTGGGAGGTTGAGTCTGGCAAGTAAGGAAAGGAGAGGGATTGGTATCACTACTCTAATGCGTGGAGGATACTTATGGTCATTCATCGAATGGTCGTTCTAGCCACGCACACGATGTTGTGCTAGTTGTTGAAGTCCGAAGACGAGACTACTATGGCCTTGTAAAGTGCAATGTTGAGGTAATAACGTGCAGAAATGAGAAGTGAGTACTGTTCAGAATGGTTTAAATTGTCACAAGGACACGGGGTCTATCATACCCTGTGCGAGAACTTCGCGGCGCATGGGCCCGATAATTAAGGTCATCATCGATTGAGGATCCATACGGACTATCTTTTCTCGTTTGCTTGCATGCCAAATGACACCACTCAACGGCAATATCAGAGCTGAACAGCTCTCAGCCTCTTCTCCTTTGCCACCCCAAACGTGAATGAATTATAGAAAGTTCTGCGCTTCCTTGCCGTGTTTGCCGTAGAGCTCTACCTCGGACACGAATCAAATGGATGGGATCTCATGATGCTGTGCTTGGTCAAGACCGACCCACGGGCAGAAGCGGAGCCTTCTGCTGCAGCATCATCACGTCCACCGATGAGAATGCGAGACCTGAAGCTGAAGCTTCGAAGGCTGAGCGTCGACTGAGCGGAGATTGTGCAGGCGAAAGCGCTGGAGAACTGTAGCGGTGTTGGCAAGGTGAACCAACTGAGTACTGAGAGCGCGGGCGGTGAGGGTATATATGTTGGATAGTTCCGAGGGGTTTAACTGGTGAAAGGACGTCATGGGCGGATAAGTAGGCAAGGGTTGCTTGGTGGCCGTAGTAAGATGTACCGTTCACACTTGCCAGGAGCAAAGGACCGGCATCGAAGTCTTGAGATGACTCGTGTGACGTATAAGAGTAAAGTGAGAATGGAAATTTACTCGAGCCAGACGATCGTAATCACCATGGCTATGATGATCGTCTAGTGATAACCTCAGGTGAGGACAAGGTCGTACCGGCTGGAAGTTGGTACCATGTACCCCGGGCTTCGGGGACTGTTTCCTGAAATTGCCGCAGAGTGTGGCCGCCACAATTACTGAGCGCAATCTGCAAGCCCAAGGGCACCTAGCCCTTGGCCGCACCAGCCTTAAAGCTGAAAATCCTCTTGAACCTGCCGGTGATTGGCTCACTCGACGTCGCGACTAGGCTAACTGGCGGCGGGGGCGGAGACGACTCAAACGGACTTGGTCCACCGTACACATTGCCGATTATGCCCCTAGCGTTACCGGAAAATCGTACGTCGTCGATGACGTGAGATGCTGATTTTGGTACCGTGCTGCCTTCGTGGTACGCCGTGATTGCGTCGCTTGTGAAGATATCGCCGATTACTGTGGAGCTGTTCTCATCCGAGCGGACGTTGGTGATTCTGTGGCCTGGTGAGGGGATGTCGGCCGTGCCTTGACGAGGCCTTTGAGCAGGTGATGGTGAGGGTGAGGGAGAGGGGGATGGTTCTGTCATGCTGGACGCGGTCTCGCTTCGGTGTGTACAAGTCCGATACGTTTCTGCTTGATTTCCCTGGTTGGCGGCTATGGGGACCGGAGAGCTGTTCGAGAGATGCTCTGTGTTGGCCTGGCGTTGGGCATCGGGCAGAGCTAGGATGACGTGACCAACGGTGTTCGCAAGGACGTCGATCGAGTCCTCGATGTTGCTGCCTCTAGTGATTCGTGTGAGCGCTTTTCGAATATTCGTGAGCGCTTGTGCAGCCTCTGCGCGCTGTGCCGGAGTGAATGCATTACTGTCCAAGTTTGCGAGTCTTGCGATATGAGTGTTGAGGCCATGACGCGCCGTACGGAACCGTGCGTCGGGTTGCTGATGGCGGTGGAGCATTGCTCCGGCTTCCTGAAACTCGGCCTCGAGGTCGAGGTTCTGGTTGGCTACGCCCAAGGTTCTGAGGACGTCCGATGTGCTCGCAGTCATGGTATAGCGGGTACCGGTGGCTATGGAGATGTAGTAGATGTTGATCGTGCCGTTGTTGTTGAGAGAGTTGCCGATAAATTGATCTCGACCACCGACAAAATCCCCAGGGAATGCGGATGTGACGGGTTGGGTAGACGACGTCATATGTTTTGCAGGTGAGAGAAAGGATTCAGAAGAGAGAAGCAAGGCGCAGACAAGATATAGAAAAGAGAAGAGGAAAGATTGGGAGGGGCACACTCGGTCGCGAGGCAGCCATCGTATCTGCTTCGCTTGAGAAGCGTGGCAGGAATCTGCTAGAATGGGAAGTCGCTAGCGATTGCAAGGAGGAAGATACTCACTTTACGAATTCCATGACGGCCTCTTGGATGGACGCATGATCGCCTCCTTGCTTCTTCGAAATGACTGCTGTCTTGGCCGGTGTTTCGACTATGTCTCTTCCGATGACGCTGCGAGCAGTCGACAGGGAAGCGCTCTGGATTCCTGGGGCACATGGGCGTTAGGCATGCCATAGCCACACTGCATATGAGATGACATCGAAACACTGAATATTGATTCGCTGTGAGCATGCAGGAGGCGAAGCTACCAAAGTTCACAGCCACTGACGGCGACAAGCATTCCCCAATACAACAACAAATAGGGAAGCCCAAGAAGCAGACCTTGGACACGTGACTAATTCGACGCCAGCCGGTGTAGACGGCCATCTCTTATGCGGTTTCGAGCAAATAACGTAAAAGCCTGATATAAAAATGGTGCGAATATCGTTCAAAAGATAGAAATGCAGTGAAAAGGAGAAGCTTGATTTAGTTCCGCTCCGCTCGCGTCGTTGGTATTACTGTTGATGGCCGACGTGCAAGCTTCAGACATGATTAAGACACTTCAAGGCTTCGTCAGATTTAGCTGTGGCTGTGTCTCCCACCCGACTAACGCTCCTCCTGGTAAGCGTGTACCAACTCTCGCAAAAGCTCCAATGCAAGAGCCTGAGCTGCATCGAGACAAGAAGCAAAGCGATGCTCAGAACTGACAAACTCTAACAGCTGTACATTCGCCTTCGCTAAAGTCGTATTGTTGTTTCTTTGGCTGCTTTATCTGAACCTGAATCGTTCGGTTATCACAGGTGTTCGTAGGCGATGCGTCTAGCTTGTAGGCCGCTCTCAGCGCTCGTGCTTGCACCTCAGCGTAAGGCTGCACGCCGAGAGTGCTATGCGACAGCACCAAAGGTGAATCAGGGACTAATTCACCGAACCTCGCCGTCGTTCTTCTATAAGGAGAAGCAACTTCCTCTCTCGAACCTTTGGCTTGCAATTCGTGAATGACCAGTCGGACAACAGTGCGCCGCACACTCTGGCAAATTCAGTGTTAGAGATAGTGTTGCTTGATATTTTCAGATCTTCGACTTTTAGAATGTGGATCATTCATCCTAGACCCCCCCAAGCTCCTCTTAACCGCCGCGCGAGCTGCATATCTTTTTGCATGATCGTGACCCGCTTCGCATGTATGGCACAGAGATTCGTGTCTTCAAAGAGATGTACTAGAAAAGCCTCTGACGCTTCCTGCAGAGCCATGATAGCCTGCGTCTGCCAGCGCATTTCTCGAGCGACTTCAAAAGGGAGGATGTACTGGCATATTTCTCGAACCAAACGCTGGAAGGGAAGTTTGAGCAGGAGGAGATCAGTACTTTGCTGGTATCTTCTGATCTCTCGCAGGGCCACAGTACCTGGTCGGTACCTTCTCGGACGGTGGTGTGGAATAGGGTCGCCGGCTGCGGCAGCGTCAGTGTGTTCATCACAGACAGAATGCATTGACGGCTGTCGCAAAAGCTGCTGCAAATATCCATGACTCGTAGCAGCGCATGCGCACAAACATCAAGCACAGAGGTTTGGATCACTCACGTTGAGCTCTGGGTCTCTTCGTACTTCTTGCTATGCTGCCTGGTGTCGATTTCCCTCCAAGGCTCTTCCGTGGTGCTTTGGTGTGTCGCGGTGTGCCTGATGCGCCGCCAGCTGAGCGACGCTTGACCTGCTTGACTTGCGCCATCGCGGCCACCGGACGTGTATGTATCAGCCGCGAGACCGCGTAGGTGCGGCTGGATGCCACCTTTCGATATGCGCCGCAATATATCTGATATCTACTCCAGCGCAATAGCAATTTTGAACTGTTCAGTAGCCAGTAAACGTGGTACTGGACTGCGCAGTGGGATCGCGGTTTCCTCCGGCCTCTTGTTGATCTTAGACACGACTGGGAATGGCAATCGCGATACGCTAGCAAAAGTCTTGTGATCGAAGAGCAGGGTGACGTGGTTCGAAAGAGCTGATATACCGACTATCTATACTTTTGCGAGCATCGATCTAAGCAACTCACCCAGAATTTGTTTTGCTCAGGTATTAGGTCCGTGCTCGTGTTTGTATGCCGGAAGTGGGAGACTCGAGACGCGTGAGTCGCGTAAACTCATGCTACATTGCTCGTTCCCAAAACCGACTAGTGCCTTTGGTCGTATCACAAATCCCTCTTAACTCTAGCGTAAGGTCAATCACAGAAGGGTGCCGATTACCCCGACGGGTCGCCATCCCTATTCTCTCGCTCAATCCCCTCCTGCAGGCATTTACCACGCTTGATGCCCTAACAAGGGTGGTGTGTCGTTGTGAAATAGTCTTTAGCAACAGTCGGCTTACTATGAGAATGTGCCGTTTGTTCGGGTCTATATACGTACAGTATGTGTACATGTCCACGAATCGGGATCGAGAAGGTCGAGCGGATGCTAAGAGACCAGGCTAAGCTTGAACGGCAAGTGTTCTCGGTCAAGTTGCAAAGTCGAATGGTAGAATGAATTAAGAATCAATTAGATACATAAACTATCTAACACCCAGCTGGATTACCCACCGTCCATCACAAATCAATTGGCAATCTTCCCGAAGTCAATAGGTTCGAAAATACCCGGCGTCTTTTTTTTTACACGCTCAATCTCCTACGCCTCAGCAACTACCTCAATCTCAACCTTTGCCCCCTCCTTCGCCAAAGCCGTTACGGCCACACAAGTACTTACCGGGAACGGCTCCTTGATCCACCTCCCCCAGATGTCATCAACCAGCCGGAGCTCCTTCATTTCAATGATATATATCCGCCGTCCCACGATTTTATCCAGACTCGAGCCCGCTGCCTTAAGGCACGATTCGATGTTACGGATAGCTTGATTCTGTGAGAGAGTCAGCCTGAATTTGCAGAATTCGAGTTGTTATTTGCTAGCTAGCCAGCGCTAGGCAAGAGTTTGAGTGAGTAGCAGCAGAATTGAGAGAAGTGCAGTAGCTTACCGTCTGTGATTGGATTGAGGGCGACACGATCTTTCCCGTTTTTGGATCATCGCCCATCCAGCCGCTAACGTGGAGGAGGTTGCCTTGGCGCATCACTTGGCTGTAGTTTCCGTATGGTCTCGGAGCTGTGGGGGAGGAGACGACGGCTGTGGCGCGGGAGAAGGGATGGGCCTCACTGGTCGTTGACATGGCGGGCAGACCAAAGATGAGCAGGGACGCTTGGCAGATGATATGAGATTGCGCGCTATTCAAGTCGCAGGAGACGGACGGCTCTTTTGAGTTGGACGGTTCTCTTATAATGCAGCCGCTATGATTGTTTTGAAGATCAGACCAGATAAGTTCGTTGCTTGCGACAGCCGTTTAATTATGCTATTGTTGTCTTCCCCATCCATGTCGAGGATGAAGTCATATCATTTTGACGTCATGTTCTATACATCCTTGCTCAACTTCTACGAGCCCCTGGACTGTGTCAGTAATTCTTGGAACAGCTCCATTGCGTGCGAGCCCTGTTTCGACCCCTTGTCGGACGTTTTGCTGGCATATCCAACATCCGGCCCTGTTGATCTCCCGCTTTCTTCACGGGCTCTTCGTCTACACCAAGGTGGTTCGCACAACCGCTTCGCAAATCTCTCCGCTAATCTTCCTATTATCGCATTCAGTCCCTTTTACTGCGGGGTCTTCAACAAATCTCGCCTGATGCTTCTGTTGACACCGAAAATTTCGTTGACATTTTCTGCCTCCGCATATCGTTCGGTTCGTTGCTGGGTGCAACGCCTAGGTATATTGTAACTTGACTCGTGAACCTATCAGTGAGTATTTGAAATCTAGGAGCAATATATTTATCGCAAACGCGGCGTTGTTCAATGTCGAAGGTGATACGGATGGGGCTGCCGAGGGTTTGGCTCAGCTTTGGTGTGGTGCTCGTTAGCTATGAAGCCATAGATGGCAGCGCGGCTGGCGCATTAAGATCGGTGTCCTTAGCATGGTCTTCGCGTTCAGCATGTCGCTGCCATCAGGAGCGTAACTTGCCCGTGCATCCAAAAGGTCGCTCATAGACTACGGCGGAAGACACTTCGGCCGCAGTGCCATTAATAGGGTTTCTGGTGTTGCTTGACACTTCTTTGCGGTTCCAGGACATATCTCGCTCACTCTTGCTCAACCAAAATGTGTGTCACTTGTTCATTGCGACCTTCCGTGCTCAATTGCTGCGGAAAAAGCGATGAAAGTTTGTTCCTTATCCAACTGTTGGCTTTTTGGCTGGTTTCGGTTTTAGAATTCAGTTAAGAGGCCAGCGAGGGGTTGTAGTAGTAGGATACTTGCTATCCCTTGCCTCGAAGGAAGTCAATCCTGGTTGAAGGATCAGAGCGAGCTGATGATGTCCTGATCCATGGGACTGGTACCCTGGCAGCAGACTCGTGCCTTGGCGCTCAATGCAAGATGACAAGCACAGGAGTTTTGTTGGTCTCCACATCTCTAGAAAATGTGATTTTGGTCACAGGCGCTGTTTCCGGTTGCGTGTCGTTGCTCTCTGACCTTCCAGGGCTGAGTGGCTCTACCTCAACTTAGAAAGCTGAAGATGTGTAGTCTTGTATCCCTGCTGCAAACGTACTACATGATTCGCCTCTTCAATGGATATAAATTCTCAGGATTGTGCTACCCAGGAACAGTACTCTCGCGAACAGCAAGCTGAGCTGTCCGTCATACCTTCACCGCTTCACGACGCGACCGCCACGCAACGCCCTACGGCCTCGTGCAAAGAATGCCAGAATGCTCTCTTCAACTAGTTTCATTGGAGCACTGGTCAGGTTGTTTAAGAGAAGCCATCACAATCCCTGTCAATTGCGTGCAGCGTTGCTCTTTGACCTCGGGTCGGGCAACGGCTGGACTGCGATGCACCACACCTGTGAATATGGGAAGCACTCCTAGATTGTTACAAAATGGAGATGCAGCAGTAGGTCAATAGTAGACAACAACACTAGCGTTCAGTCAGTGAGACGATCAACTGAGGTTCTGAAAAAGCTGTTGTGCATTGTGGTATCGCTACGTGAAGCGCGTCGATGATTATGGAAGAAACGCCATGACTCGCGAAAGCTGATGTCACTATGCTGTTAGCACTGGCCGCTTCTGCCAATTAAAAAGTTTGGGCTCTCTAAATTGAATCTTGCCAGGAACCTCCTAATCCGACAAGGCTAGGTCCATTTCATTTCGACAAAACAATCGCTATCATACAATATTTACTTCCATTAGAAATCGAGCCAGTCCTTTTCCAAGCTTCAGCATGCTCAAGGTCTCCACCCTCTTGTCTTGCTTCTCTTCACTACACCGATTTCCATGTCACTACCAGCTTCATCACTAATCCATTCATGCCACGTGCGGTTGAGCAACGATGGTAACGGATCACTTCCTTGCTGGCCCTGACCAGCTCTGCGGTCATTCCACCACGGCGGCGCATCACTCTCACTGAAATGCTTGTAATTATCCCAAGCATTCCCATGGCCCAAGTGCATTGCAAGTTCCTGGCATTGCTGAAGCAAAGACAGAGTGGCTACCATTCGTCGAGTGGGAATGGATCCAACAAGGCTCCCGAGGAAGTAATCTATGGCAAGACCGGAATCTAACCAACCGGTCCTGAAAGATTCTTGACAACTAGCATTACTGAATACTGGTTTCAAGAGGCGTCCGTTGGCGGCAACTTGCATATTGGTGTTCAAACATATTTGTGCAGCCGTCAGCTTTCGCACCATGTCGACGTCATGTTGAGTGGGGTATGTCCGGCAGTCCATCCACGAGTTTGCACCAAGATTTGTTCTGAATCTGTTCCTTCTCATATTCAGATTGTTTGCCCTCATTCTGTTGCCGCTTGGAGGTCTCTCGATTCTTGCTAGGATGTCGTTCATCTCCAACCTGTAATCGAGTCGGAACCAAAACTCGAGAAGCGCGCCGGAGACGTCATTTGCGATGTATCGAGGAAGGAAGGAGAAGAATCGAAGTTGACAACCGCGGCTGTTTCGCGTTGGCTGGTTCGTTGCAGCGTCGTGTAACATGGGCACAGGGATGTCATCAGCGTCATTTGGTTTGTACACATCTTTGAACGGTTCAAGCCGAAACAAGATGGGCGGCAAATCGGAATGTGTAAACATGTGGTAAGTATGATGCGAGGTCTGCGCCCATTGATTGACGCTCGGGGGTCTATTGGCTATTGTAACTATTGTCTGACCTTGAGCGTATCCTAAGCTGTAAGGTGGGTACACTACCCTGTCGATAGGCTGAGTAAGCGTGATTTGAGGTGGGATTGGCGCAATGACAAGGGGATGGTTAACAAGGAGACGTTGAGCACGGAACAATTGCAGGACAGCTGATACCTGGTAAGATTCGAGCCGATCTTTGTGTTCATCGAAGAAGGATTGGAAAGCCATTGTGTTGGATGGAAGTGACTGATGCGATGATGACTATAATGAAGGCCAGTCTGCGCACTCGCCGAAAACATGAGATGCTACCCACTGAAGTCAGAGGAGATTGCGAGGCATATTCAAGGATGTTGATTTCTTTTGTGTGAGACTCTAAGTGAGAGACTGCGTCTTGTCTTGGCAGAGATATGAGTTCGAAGTGAATGATAGAAGAGACATGAACTTGGGATGAGTGAAAATATCCTAGTTTGTAAATTCGAATCTGTGTTGTTAGTCACTTGCTGGGAGCTGTATGAGAAATTATACATGGAGTAAAAAACAGCTGAAGTATGTTGGAGAGATGTGGTCGAGGCTCCGAAGCAAAGTCGATGTTAATCACCCAGGTAGGGTACGCAAGGACCAAGTTCCCGCAAGCTCCAGTAGTCGACATGATGCGCAATATGAGCAAGTGTGAAAGGACAGCTAGTGACAGAATAAAGAGGATCTAGTTCCGATTGTCTTTTACAATTGAAGACAGAATTTATCGAATCTCAAGGAGTGAGGGACCCAATGCGCTTGAGATGCTATTCATGACTGATTCTTCCTTCCAGCAGGAGGCCGGGTATCACTGCCCCAGGACTGCACTTGCTCGCTGTTGACCATGAGCTGCGTTTGCTTTCAACGTCGCGAATATGCTTTCAAAGTTGAGCTTTGCGTTATGAACCTCACAACGAGTAATGTCATAATTGTCCTGGTCTGTCTATCTCTGGCGCTCGTAGACTTTTTTATCCGAGCTTTGTTTGATATAAACTTCTGCTGTTGTAGTTGTTAAAACCCAAGGACGTGCTCTATTCTTAAGTCGTAAACTCAGACTTATTGCCAAAAAGTTTGTGCAAAATCAAAACCTCAGGCCAATTCAAACGCATACCAGTGCCAGAACATTTAATGAACATACCTGCCTGCTAACACGGATTAAAGGTACATGACTCATCAACGACGACCAGCACTCACCTCGGCCAGCAGACAACTCTCGGCAGCAGATGAGCGAGCGGTCAGATTGCGCACACGCGATGTAAAAGCCAGACTCCGAGCGCCACGTGATGTTCTCCAATGTCCAATATGCAAGGAGGGCCACCAAAGCTTGGTAATAACTGTCCCAGTATCTGGTGGGACGAAGCGAAAGACTAAAGTGTTGGAGCAGGAGGAAGAGGAAAACGCATAAAACCTTGCGATGGAGCCGGACGGCTGGGAAATCGAGTAGCAGAGGACATCAAAAAGCCAAAAAAACAAGTCAAGGATCATTAAAATCCAAAACTAGGGCTCTTCAGTTCCAGATTCGAAGTTTTCCGTGAGATTAGGGCCTCGAGCGTTCGCCAGCGCTACAGCATGGATGAGTCAAGTGGACCACAATAGAGGCTAATAAGTAATCCGGAAGAAGATATATGTAGGACTGGTACGCATACCATGAGGTAGACATCGCTAGGCAGCGCAAATCGATGCTTTAAAAACTGTCAAGACACTGGTGTTGGAAGCAAGTTGGAATAAACCGTGGCTGCATTTTCGCCAGCAGAGCAGCAGACATGACATCAAAGGGGCTAGTCATGAAACCAGTTTGATCTTAACATGACTTTGGAATATGTATCTCATGTTGACCTAGCCAGACATGAATCGGTTCCACAGCGTCCGCACGACATGAATCAGCAGTCCGACAGTCAACATTACCACGTAGGGTTGTAGTAACTCAGGCCAGCTAATCAATTGGACAACTGTTTCAATATAAGCGGGAGCTTCCTTGGTCGCTGGGTCTGCTGGAAATCGCCCAGTGGTGTTGTATTGCTCAAGTAAGTCGTCTTTTTCTAGCCACCTGTCCTCGATCCACTTCTGAAATAGCTCTTGGTCGTCTGGAATTTCGGACACAGCAAATCTCCTCCAATAGAAGTTTACCGACTTTGGTGGGCGGCCTTGGAGAAAAGTCGAACGTAAGGAAAAGTAGTCTTGCGCATAGCCACCGGTCGGAACTCCTTCGTATGCAACAGTACAGTCGTAGACCCAGTCGACCGTGCCTCTGAGCTGGGAGAGGCAGAAATGCATGCCCGTCGCTCGCGGCAATAATTGATGCTTCATGTCTGGAATTCCTGATTTTTGTGACCATGCAACACTCTTCTTTCTGGTGTTGGCGGAGAGATTCGTGCCCTCTGGGAAAATGAGCAACCACATCGGATCAAGGCCAGGAGATCCAGATTGTGGACCTTTGTGTTTTTTTCTCAGCTTTTGCAACCGGTGGGCCAGGCGTGGCTTGTCCGAGGCCCACTTCCTTGCCATGAAGATAAAGCTGAAGAACATCATACCGGGGCCCAACACTGGGATATATTTGAGTGACTCTTTCAGTATGATATAAATGTGCCCATGCATGCGGCTTGTGTATGCCATCCACCAGAGATAAATCCAGTCAGTGTAGATCTGATGATTGGCCATGAGGATCAATCGTTCGGGGAATCTGGTTTCCAGCCTACCATCGTGGGCTTTGCGAAACTGACCTCTCACACTCGCGTCCCAGCTCACTCGGATCGTGGTAGGACTAAAATACTGAGACACCATGATCAAGATAATAGCGAAAGACTGTTTGGTCAGCGCCATCCAGGCATAGTAATAGTCCCGGTCCCAGAAGTATAGAGGACTTCCGATGATCTGTGTAAGGTGAACAATGAACATGGAGCCCAAGGCACATCCCAGCGATGCTATAGCTCGAAGAATTTGGACCAGAGTGCCATGTTTGATATCGCCTGCTGGGTGAGGTGCCTGGACCTCCACGGAGGCACCGGCCTTCAAACCTCGCTTCTCTTGTGCGCTCTCTTCAGATCGGTTGCGCAGACCTTTACTATCCATGTTCGCTACAGATTTTTGCTGGAGCTTCTTTACTTCGGACTGTTGGCAAGGGAAGACAACAATGGCTTCAAGGATCGTAGTCGGAGGAGGGGTACGTAGGAGCGCACGGATGCCGACTTCGAAAAGGATGCAGAGGCTTCATGTACATGGTGTGTAGCTTACTATCACGAGGACATCGTGGTGGTGAAAGGTATTCCTCAGGTGACATCCACTATTACAGGTGTCAATGGGGTATGTACTCGCACCCAAAGTACACTGTCAGGCACCAAATAACCACCAGGCACATCAAATCAGCCGGAGAGGCCGACGTCACGCATGCGCCTTTAGCGATAAGCTTCCCGCGGTGTGGATCGATTGAGTCGGATCTAAATCCGGACTAGCTTCGAACCCCGTTTTGCACGCTCTCAAAAACAAACCCATGCGTGACTATAATTTTGCATCCAGGCTCATTTTCCTCCGAACGGGATGAATTCGCCAGATATTGAGCGTCGCTGAGCGATCCTTTAGTGAGTGATATGGTCGTGTAGATGCGCCAAGATGCAAGACCGGCCTGTTTGTCCCCAATCCGCTGTTTTACAACATGAAGACGTTCAATATCAGGAGACCTGCCCTTGTGTTCAACACGCAAGTCCATAGATCCATTCAGCATCAGACAAGACCGAATATTTCCGGTTGCCAAATATGGCGGAACCATCTGAAGCATCCCGAATGTGGACAGCAGTCTCCCCTCGTCACTGGGATTGCCCCTTTTCCTCTTTCGAGGTTCACTCGTTGCTTCCACGCGTCATCTTCAAAGTCCTGGCAAAACATCGCAGCCCTTCCAAAGCATGTCCCATTGCAGCTCATAGAAACACCTGGAACAGAGCTTCTGTGCCTAAGGTGGTCAGAGGCTCCTCGCAATGTATTGCTGGTCAAGAAGGACTGCGCGGATGCCACCACCAAAGCTTTGAAGGAATTTGCGGGTCACATCAAGAGCACCTACTCCGGAATCAATGTCCTCCTCGAACCCGCTACGGCATCCGAACTCGAGGGTCAAATACCTTTCGGCATCTGCAGTCTCCCTCAGAATGACCATGATCCAACAGCCTACCATGACAAGGTCGACCTGATTGTCACATTTGGTGGTGACGGCACTATTTTGCACGCATCTTCCTTGTTCGCCGCCGCTAGTCGTGTACCACCCATACTCTCTTTTAGCATGGGAACTCTAGGTTTTCTGGGCGAATGGAAGTTTACTGAGTTCAAGCGAGCATTCCGAGAAACATACATGTCTGGATCTGAGACTGAACGAAAGATCGCAATCTCTGATCAAGACAAAGATGTAGACGACAGCAGGACTGGATGGTCTTCTGTTCGTGGCAAATCGATGGGCTCTACACGAGGAGCACGAGTGCTGGTTCGCCAGAGACTGAAGGTCGGCGTCTTCGATGCTAATGGCAATCGAATGAATGGCGCGAATGGGCCACCGAAGGACATGCATGCTATGAATGAAGTCTTGCTCCACCGGGGCCGAGATCCCCACTTGGCCATTGTTGACGTCTTTGTTGGTGGAAGGTTCCTGACGGAAGCTGTGGCTGATGGCATGATTGTCTCCACGCCGACAGGCAGCACTGCATATAGCCTCAGCAGCGGAGGAAGCATCATTCATCCTCTTGTGCCATCACTTCTCTTGACTCCTATTTGCCCCAGAAGTCTCAGCTTCCGTCCTCTTGTTCTTCCCTTCACAACGCCGATCACCCTTCGGCTCAGCGAGAAGAATCGAGGCCGAGAGGTCGAAGTCAGTATTGATGGTGCGAGACGTGAGCATGGAATAGGCGTCGGAACCGAGCTTCGAGTATCCGGAGAAGATATCACGCAAGCAAATGGTGCTTGGCAAGGCGGAATACCTTGCATCATGAGACGGGGTAACGCGGGCGCTGACAGTGATGATGGCTGGGTCGGCGGCCTGAATGGTCTTCTGAAGTTTAATTATGCCTTTGGAGAGGAGACGTGATCCTCTGATTATGTAAAGCTGAAGGCATTTGCTTCTTTCTGCTAACCAAGATACTTGTCGTCTTTCCAAGGCCGAAAATGAAGGCTAGTGGGTGACGCTCTTATCGGTGATTAAGCACGAGGCATCGAATATGTCAAGCTGTATTTGTTAAAGGTGTCCACCAGCGCTAACAAGCAACGGCTCCAACGTACGAAGAGCAGCTTTGTCTCATCTCGTTGAGAAGTGGTATGGTACCTGCAGAGACGATCGTCTTGTACCTGGTCATTGTCTCTGACACTATTGACCATTGCGATTTCACTGGGACAGAAGTCAGAATCGATGTTTGTTTATCTATGATTGATTGGAAACTACAGGAGGGCAATTAGCTGAAAGGTACGCGTCCAGACCTGTTATTCTCACAATTAGCAGGGTTTGTTCTAGGCCTGTGCACAAGCGTATCAATACCAGAGCACGGCATGTTTACCAATTATCCACATCGCATGCAGTGTTCTTCATCTGACAATAACATCGGTCAAATCGGATTTAATGCGATCTTGCGCTGACTTGTAGGTGTATAGAACGTCATATCATCACTCGTCACTCTCAGTATCAGCATCCACTCCCCATTCCGTCCACAGTTTCGCCTTTCTCAAGCGCGGACACTTTCGAAACCGTTCCAGCAGCCGGCACACACTTCAACCCTGTGCGCTCGAGCAGCCTACGGCATCAAAATCTCTACACACGACCGACTCAGCGCTTAACATGAAGCTTGTCGACTTTCAGATCTGGCTCATCTCATTTTCCGACTTGTGCCACACATTGACATATTTGGCAGCATTGAGGTTTTTCTACTCTATAACTTCATGGATATCCAATTTGTGGTCACGACTCATGCTATCTCTTTGCGACACTTCCAGCTTCTGCCGCGGTACGTTTCGTGGCACGTTAATGGCGGCCTTCTGAAGTACTGATTTAGACTTGACCATCAACTCTAAATGAATGGCATCTTGATGAGAATTGAGTCACGTCCAAGCATCAATCCAACCTCAGCCAGCCCTCGCAAACATTGTGAGGTGTCAATTTTAGACAAAGAGTTTGCATAAATTCCTCGAATGACTGCAGAATTGGGCTAGTCAGAAGCGATCTAAAATTCATTACCAATTCGGCTGAAGCGCTAATGTGCTTCAATACGAGCACGATCGTTGACACTCACAGCCAGCGCCTCCTAAAGGCTGTCTGGACTGACGCATCATATACCCCCGCATTACTGTTTTTGGGCACGTTGACTCTGGGCTGTGGTGGGCAGATTCTTGTCCGCTTTGCCATCCCAGAGAACGCTTGCGGCGCTGGTTCTAGGATCCCGGTTTCAAGATTTAGCATTTACAACGGGCATACCGGCGAATGTAGATAGTTGGGTATGTCAATAAGCGAGATCAGCCCGATTTGGGTCATAATCGAAGAGCTAGCAATTGGCAGAAACCAGTGCAGGAGAGAACAATCCATGAAATTGGTAGGGATACGCATAGCGAGCGGATGGAGCATGATTTTGGAAGAGACATGTGTTGGTATAGCGAGGAGAGCCAGAACACGTGGCGAAGGGGTATGATTAGATTCTGTTTTGATATCCTAATCAGCATGCAATCAGCATGCAATATTTCCTGAATCGAGCGTGAGATGAGACTTAAACAGAGCGCAGATAATTTTGGATCCGCCCCAAACCCTTGGCATACCTGAAGAGGCTAGCTTCCGCTGACATCAGCACCCCATTCACAAATGACTTTCAAATGGCGTGCTCCAAAAAAAACTTTCTGGAACTGCAAGTGAGAATGCCGAAGATGTCGCTGCCAGTGACTCCACTACCAGCAAGTAACCATGACTGTTTGCAAGCGGTGGCATATCTCGTAACGCATTCGAACTGAGAACGTTGACCGTTGATCCTCGCACGCAAATCCTCTCTCCCTGTCTCTAATTCCTCACGTTGAGAACACTGCGCTCCTCGTCACTACCTCCTGCAAGATGGTCACCACCAACGGCCAGCACGAGTCCCTCCGTCAGTCCTACTCTAGATCCTCCCATTCACCCCTCCACTGGAATGAGCGGCTACTAAATCCCGTAGAGATTACAAATACCCAACCTGAGAACCCTTTCTCCGCTCTTGTACCCGACCAATGTATCGCAATTGTGCCCTCCTTCACCCTCGAATCAGGCGTAACCTTGACAAATGTTCCCGTTGCGTATACGACTCGCGGCCAGCTCAACAAGGACAAAGACAACGCACTTGTGATCTGCCATGCGCTCTCCGGCAGCGCTGATGTTGCGGATTGGTGGGGTCCGTTGCTCGGCGGACCCGGACAGGCGTTTGATATGAGCCGGTTTTACATCGTCTGTTTGAACAGTCTTGGGAGTCCGTATGGGAGTGCAAGTCCAATGACGTTAAAAGACGGGAGGGGCCCGGAGAGGTATGGACCCGAGTTTCCGTTGACGACTATTCGGGATGATGTCAAGTGAGTGTGCCCTTTATCTCCTTTTGACAAAGGAAAGGGCGAGGACAGATATACTGACGGAGATGCCACAGTATACACAAAATAGTTCTCGACAACCTTGGCGTCCGCCAGATTGCCACTGTCGTCGGCGGTAGCATGGGCGGTATGCTAGTCCTCGAATACGCCTACTTCGGCAAGGATTACGTGCGGTCGATTGTGCCGATCGCGACGTCTGCTACGCATAGCGCCTGGGGTATCAGCTGGGGCGAGGCGCAAAGGCAGAGTATCTACTCGGATCCGAAATACGATGATGGGTACTATCCGCTCGATGATCCACCCTCTGCTGGTCTCGGCGCAGCGCGCATGTCCGCACTCCTCACATATCGGTCGAGAGATAGCTTTGAGACGAGGTTTGGACGGAATATACCAGACCCAAGCAAGAAGCAGAGTATCAATTCGCCGCAGAGGAATGGAGATGGGAAGCAGAATGAGCATTGGAGTATACACAACCATGGACATTCGAGGGCGAAGGGTTCAAGAACTAATTCGAGGCCGGGGACGGCTGATGGGACCCCGGAGCCTTCCGCGGATGATAAGGCAGCAACAACGACGACGGTGTTGGACCCACAGTTTTCGGGTACCAATGAGGTGGAAGTGCCGGTGAACATTGTCTCGAGGGACGGGAAGAGGCCGACGGCGCATTATTTCTCTGCGCAATCGTATCTTAGGTATCAGGGCACGAAGTTTGTGGGGCGGTTTGATGCGAATTGTTACATTGCTATTACGAGGAAACTGGATACGCACGATGTAAGTCGAGGACGAGCGAAGAGCGTCAAGGAGGCGTTGGGCAAGATCGAGCAGCCAGCGTTGGTTTTGGGCATTGAGAGTGATGGTTTGTTCACAATTGCGGAGCAGCAGGAGATTGCGGAGGGAATACCGAACGCGTGGTTGGGCAAGATTGATAGCCCGGAGGGACATGATGCGTTTTTGTTGCAGTTTGAGCAAGTAAATAAGTACCTCTTGGATTTTTTCAGAAAGGTGCTGCCGGAGATCATGAACAAGCCTGGTGTAGGAGGCGAAGCTGCAGTCAAGGATGGCGTTGGGAAGATGACGAAGTCGAGTACATTTGGCGAGGCTGAGGTTGGAGATTTGACTGCGTGGTGATTGATCTGAAGAGGGGCAATAGCATTAGCAGGCGTTCTACGGGGACATCATGACCAGTTCAACTCTGGCTTGGAAGTGTTCGTTTGGTGGTTGTACATAAATGTACATTGTCGTCGGCCGAGGCCGCATTCACACAAACCAGCTAGCTTTATATTTGAGTTGAAAAAGTCAAATCATTCAGATGTTCCAATCTGGCATTTTGGCTTACGCGCTGCCACTTGGTGCTTGACTCTCACTGCATGGCCTTCAAATCTGGGCAATTCCGGGAAGAACTGTTTGCTACTATCTGCGCGCGATACTCTCAGATCGGCACTACTACTAATTTTCTTTTCCGACTTTTCGCGCAAGTAGACGCCTCCGAGTGAGCGAGCATATTCCTAGACAATATACTTCGCACAACCGCGCATTGAATTAACATCTCATGCTACTGTATCTGCAATTCTTGCGTTTCCCTGCCTGCTTTCACCGCTAAGCTCTTGAGACACCCATCGTACAGCATTTGCAGGCAGTCCTGTTGGTTCCCCTACGTTCCCACAAGACCACACTCTTCACCAGTCCGGTCAGTTTCTCAGCCGTTTCCAGGTCTCTTCGTGACTTGCATTTGAAACTGCCTAAAGGTTGCTGCCCTCGAGCAGTATCTCGGAGCGTAGTCCTCTTAAGCACTCCCTGACACTGCATTCGGCCGTATGTAATGGATTTACAGCAGCTCTCACTGATACTACGTCCTTAGTCTTCGCTGACTTTGGAGATAAGATTTTGAAATATCTTTCACTGTGTGTGAAGCTTTGAACATAAGGAGTTTGGCATTTTCAGGATTGTTTTCCTGGTAGACGTCTGGAAAGTTGAGCTAAAGTCTATATGTGAGTTGCAAGTGCATATCATAGTCCTTCTGAACGCAAGTTAGAGTGATTTGTTGAGTTGAATTAACTGTGTATCGGATTGTTGGGGGGAAGAGGGG